>JAODLL010009100.1:0-30864 GCA_026546735.1 Forbesichthys agassizii | reverse complement strand
CAGTCAGAGCTTTCCAATGTGGCTCGGGAAAGGGAGGTTTGGGGTCCCCTGCTGGAGCTGCTGCCCCCGCGACCCGAAGATGGATAGATGGGTACTTTTAGTATTTAGGCTAACTTCCGGCCACTATTTTGATGCGCCAGGATCTGCCATAGGAGTGAACGGAGATGGCGTAACTCTGATCTTTCCATGGCTCTGGACCAACCATAGCTGCTTCTCAATTGCCGGCATCAGGCCAACATACTATTTTCTAAGTGTATTGCCCAAGTTGACACAGTGTAATATAGATGAGAACCTGTGGATAAATGCAAATAGAGTTGACAAGCAATGGTACTAAATCTGTAGATGGTATATAGTCGCCAAATTCACCACATATTTTTCTGTCTCATTTATAATAGCATATTTTTGTAAATCTGACTGAATTACACTAGCCTACTGTTTCATGTAATGTTTCATGTAATATGAACTTTCCGTAATATGAACTGAAAGATCCTTTCTTGTCTGTTTTGTCTCGTTACATAATTTAATATGCACCAATATGCAAAATAAAAGCAATTCCTCTCCATTGTTTTCCAACACATTAACATTAAAGTAACCAGTAATGAGCCAGCTCAACATAATTACCTTGAATTGAATAAATCTAACTATTTTACAGTCTCTGCTGCCACCAAGTGGTTATTAATCATACATCTCATGCATAATGCATAATAACCAGATACTATGTTGATAGCTCTCACACAATGCATATATGCTGAAGGTACTTGTGTCATTGGAGGCCAATGATAATAGATGGCTTGTTTTCTATTTGTCAATTACATCACAAGCACATTCACTACTAGCTACTATATTGATGGGTTTCCTGTAGTTTAAAATGGGACTAACAGTTCTTCCTTTTCAATGGTCAAAATAGAGTCCCTCAGCCTTAGAGTTTTACCCTCTGAGTTTACATGAATTACTCTCAAATCATTACCTTCAAATCACAACAGTATACAATGGCTTTAGAAATATTCAAGCATATTTGTCACACTTCGAATCACCTAATGTATCAATTGAATAGCTTTCCAGTACATTATAATGAGATGTTAACCATCGCTATTAGTTACTGTAACCCTACACTCCACTGTGGTTATAAAGCAGCCTTATAACCCTAAATATGCTCCCTACTGTACAGTAGGTCACTGATGGATGTAGAAAGGGATGCATGTCACTCAGCCCTCTGCTGCAGGAGGGGCATGCACAACTAATTCATACTGATTCACAGGAATAGTCGTTATATTGCCTGCAGGATACAGTATGGCCGACTATTCATTGATTTACTAAACACAGCATGCAGTATATCTGAATTGTTAGCTATATGTGTGCAGGTCTATGATTAGTTGAACTAAAATGAACAATATTTGATGTTAGACATCAAATGTTAAAGGTATAGTCAGCAATAGTAAGCTAATACACTTTTTGCCAGATTCTCCAAATATCTCCTGGCAGTCTGCTAGTTGCCCGGTCTCTGTGGTTGCTGAAAAAATGATTTGGGGTTTGTTCACAGCCCCCCATAATTAGGAAAACATAGAAAGTGGTGCATAGCACACACAAACAATATCATAGCCTTCTCAATGCTTTTCCAATGTGTGGGGCGGAGCTTCTGAGGGTGTACCCTATGGCATTGAAGGGAGCGGTGTTTTTGTTTTTATCGATTTTGAAATATTAAACAAGCATTCTCCAGAATTACTGACTTAAGTCTTTGATAAATTATAGAGGCAGTATAGATTTGTGATTTATTGCAGTGTGTTCCATTTCAACGCAGTTATGTTGTTAGAGCACATCACTTTAATATATACAAATTAAAAAGAAAAGCTTTATCAGAGCTGGACTACATACTGTATGATAAGGTCATCCAAATGGATGCTGAGGATGACGTGTAATTGTCCATATTTTAGTTGTTGATAGTTCTCCGCTAGATGGCAGTATTGGCTTTTTTATGGCCATATCGTCTTATAATAGATGACGGTGCCTCCAGTCATAGCAGTGTACTCGTCAGTCACTGTACAGTATGATGAATAATCGCCTACACCAACTGTTAAAGCCTACACTCTGATGGGGACGATGGATCCCAAATGTATTTATGCTGTATAATTTTAGTATTGGCTATACTGTATGTACAAATGTGGTATGAAAGAAATGTTTGAAGTGAAGTATGATAGATAGATATGTAGAATAGACTGTTAGTGATGGCTGCAATGATGGATTAAAGTGAGAGCAAGATTCTGTAAACTACATAGGGGCATAACACCTTACTGGTTAGTCCTGCTGAATTTGACTCCTAAAATATTGGTGATTAATGTAATATGTTACTTATCAGCTGTTTGTGAATGACTACAAGGTATAGTCCAAATTGTTTTTGCATCACATTGCATCACATAATATAATATAATTTTAATATATTTTTATTTTTTTATTTTTTTTATTTTTTTATTCAGGGAATTAATTGAGCAACAGTTTTTAGAAAGATGATTTATTATGGTCATTTCACCGAAGTGCCCTCCTCAGTTTTTGATTGGTCTTGTTTTGATATCAAAACAAGTGATTTAATATTGCCATGTATTACGGTAGTTGTATATAAAACAATGATCTTGCACTTTCAGCCTGTGTGCTCTTTACAGTATGGTTCCTAGTTTGATGTTGCTAATCATACAGAGGCTTTGCGAAGCAGCCTGCTTGTGGAGAATGTTATGAGTTCACAGAGGAGAAATAGGCTTTTAAATGTAGATAGGTCATAGTGATCTTAATTGCATGGAAGTATTCGGGGAATGGAAATTATAATCAGTCCAATCTGATGATAACTGGCAGACACTGGATAAGTTAATTTGTTCATGTCTATATAAAAAAAACAAATTCAGCACAGAACTGCATGCAATTAACTAGTATATTATACGTATTGTAGCAATTCATGGTGTAATAATTCAATAATACAACTTATATTCTTGTATTTTAATATTACTTTAATAACAATTTTGGCTAATACTGTATGATTGTAAAACATTACAAGACCTTACTCACCTGTAAAGGCATATTATTTTTTGGAAAGGAGACAATTTCAATAAGGCTATTTTTGTTTATTTGTGGGGGAAAGCATAAATACTGTAACAGAAAATGAAAGTTTTCAATAAGAACGACATCTTGCCACAGTTATGTGTTCTGAGACTTTTCACCAAGAAATGAACGGCAGGTGTACAGTAACAATGGCAGCATGGAGGATTATGTATGAGCAGGAAAGAAGTGTTATTTTTTTCCTCCAAACCCGTTCAGAATCAAAATGGAAAATCTTCTACACCTGACAGAACCCATTTGACAGGAAGAGCTGTATCTCATTACAGGTGACTCATTAGTGTGTGTGTGTGTGTGTGTGTGTGTGCATGTGCCAGTGGCTTTGTGTAGGTGCATGCTTGCTTGAATGTGTCTGTGCCTGTGCGTCTGTGTGGTCGTCTATGCATGTGAATGACAGAGATAGAGAATAGCGGTGAGTGAGACACGTAGTTATTCTTTGCATGAGGGGATTTTCTACTAGAGCTCACAAGAGATTTGCCGAAGCGTTACATCCACACATGGTCAAAAGATGTATCTACAGCGTGTTCCCACAGAAAGAATATTAAAAGGTGAATGAAGGCCAGTGTCTTGTAAAAATGCCAATTTGCCCGACCTTTCGGACTATTGTATAGCACACAGTCATAATGTGAAGGAACTGTTTACACCCCTTCTTTTCTTTCCCCAAGTTCCCTCTGCAGCAGTGGATTTCAAACGTTGCTCTCAACGACACCCAAACACAAGTGGTTCAGGCTGCAAGCTATGTATATATCGCAAATGCAGATGCATAGATCATATAACATATACCATGAAATATTTATAGAGAGTATGGGTAGATGGACAGACAGCTAACTCAGACCTAGCTTGCTGGCTTTGCTTCAGTGCAGATTCATACTCTACCTGTTCTCAGCCCCCAGTTTTCACATTTGAAATGTTATGCGTAGGTGTGCGAGCAAAACACTGTGTTTTCTGATGGAGTGTCAGCGGGGAAGATATTAATTATCATAATTGCGATGGCCATGCGGACTCAGATTATTGTGCGCCTGCTAGGCTGGCTGTTCCTATTGTAGCTCCTCTCAGAGCCAACGGATTTCTCATTGACTTACCCAGCAGTAGCGTATCCTAGCAACGCCTCTTAAATGTACTGTACAGTACTTCCCCATCTCATGGGCGCCTTTAATAATCTGCTCTGCTATTTCTATAAGCTTTGTTAAAAAGATATAGAAAGCATCGGAAACAGTACACTTATATGACTGCTGTTCTTTCAGTGTGTTATAGTAGATTCATAGGATATATGGCATGGCACCGAACAGCATCCTCTTCATTTCTTAACAGTACATACATAGTCTTACATTATGAGAGAATTAGCTCAGGAGTTGGAATCATACACGGAGTTTATGCTGATGACGTTTCTTACAGTTAAGAATGAATTGCCCCGGCGTGAAAGCAGTGTGCTGTTGAAGAACAGCTTTGACCTGGCTAATTTCATTAATTATACCACGCTCCTGATGGACAGTTTTAATAAGTGCGGATAATTACACTGATGTCCCCAGAGAGACCTTGTTGTCATGACAAAATGCTCCGAATGATGATGTTACAGAAGACGGTGAACCAAGAATAGGAGGCACACCCTCAGTTCACTACACTGTGTTACGTGTGAGACAGAAAACCTCCCACAATAACAACCGCAACGTCTTACGTAGCCAGGGATCACAGGTTTATCAATGGCAGGCAGTCTTTAAAAGAGCTGGAGTGCATTAGACGGTGGAGGGCCGAGGGTAATAGGAATTGAGAAAGGTTATCTGTTTGCAGCTAATGAATCCCAATGTGACATGTACTGTTGTGGCTGGGGTCCAGCTGAGAAATGTATGGCCCCTACAACAGCTGCTCATCACGTGACTGACTGGCAGGCAGTGTTCTCCGGGATGGGAGATCATGACTCCTGCTGTCGCTCTAGATTGGCAGTAAGATTTCTCTGAATCATTTGGAGGCAGTCCACAAGATCTCCCTGTGTTGTAAATAGCTCCTATCTGAAAACTGACATTCATAATACATGTGCAATGCATGCTTTTCCATTCTTAGCCGCTGTACATTTCCCTTTAAACCTCTTTGAACTCATGATTGAAATACCCTGATCCATACTTCTGTGCATAGATGACATCAAAAGGATTAAAGGGATGGTATGTATTTTTGGCCAGAGGGGGCAGAGTAGAGTTAACACAGGTCCCCACGCATTGCCACACACAACCAGAACCATACAGTAAGATATATGCATATCTGTTCCAGTGCCTTTTGTAGAAACCTTTTTTTTTTTTTATTTTTTTTTAGGTTTCATGGTAATTGGTTATTATTGTACATGTTTACACTATAAACTGTACGTAAATGACCTGTGCAAAATGTGAGTTTTTAAAAGACACACTTTTACACACTGCCACTTTAAATAGCCTGCTACAGTATCTGACTCAGAGATGGTGTATAAATATTAAATATTAAGGTCTGCAGTTCCCGGGCAAGCAGAAGGAACCCTCTTTGGGAGCTCAAGATGTTTTCCTACATCCTGCTCGCCTTGCATTTTGACCACTTTTTCACATCGTATTGTTTTATTTATGTCTCATATTGAGCTTCCTTTCCCATTATTACAGAGTTAACCCAGAGTTCCGACATCCTTGTCCCAGGCCCCTATTATTATTATTATTATTATTATTATTATTATTATTATTATTGTCAGCATTATGTCTCGGTTCCAGCCTAGCTCTTCTCCCTGAGGTAAAGAAGATGTCGTTCCCATCTGGCTGACTTCACAGCAGACATTGTGCAAGTCTCTCGTGGCTTTATGTTACACCATGTTCATCCAACTGCCAGAAGGCACTCTGAATGAATGCACCAAAATTTCTCTTTGGGTCTAATAGCGTTTGTCTACATCTAACCACAATCTTCCTTTTGTTACTTTCTCAAAGGCAATGGAATATAGTCTATCTTAAAACCTTATTAGTATACCTTATAATAACATTACACATGAGTGAAGTTCCTTAGTGCAATGTACTATCCAGACAGTTTAGGCTATACATACTGAGTAGGCAATATCATCTTGAATACTTAATCGCTCTTTAGTGTCAAGCTGCTGCAGGCATGTAACACTGAAACTACCCCATTGAGATCAGATTCTCTTCAAATGTGTGCCTATATTTAATACGTTTGACCCCACACATGCACACATGAACACACGCTTGCGCACACACACACACACACACACACACACACACACACACAGACAAAGCTAAATCTTCTGAATTTGTGTGACAACTGTACTTCACATCTAGATGAACACATTTCTGTAACTGGAATTTTGTTTGTTAAATAATTATAACCACTAAAATCTCATGCCAATCATTTAAGGTATCACCAGCTATTGCAAGCTAAAATGCTAAAACATTTTTGTCAAATTCACCAAATATCTCCTTGCATTACGCTAGCTTACCATTCTCTTTGAGTGTTGAAAAAATGATCCGATACGACAGGAACATAAAGAAAGTGTGCGAAAACCGCTCACAACAACAATACCGTAATACTACGCTTTGCTTTACAATGCATTTTGATGTGTGGGGCGGCCCCGCATAGGATGTGCACAGGTCCGCGAAGGGATAATGTTTTGAATTGAACTCGAAGTTGGCAAGCGTTCTTTAGAATGACTGACTCGCCTGCATTTACTGCAGTATCTGCTATATGATAAGTTGCATTTAACAAATAATAACAGTGATTAGAATCCAGTCTGGTGATTGAAGGTACAGCAGAGAAGGCCATTGCAAGCAGTGAAGCAATCTATCAGTGAGAAGTAATCCTTTGTCTGACAGTAACAACTGATGTAGATACATTTCCTGGCAACACTTTGCCAGTTTACGTTGATATTGTGGGGGTGTGGGCATGGGTTAGTGATGTCTGTGTGGGAGAAAGTGGTGGGGGTGTGATTCATGGGGTCCCAGTGAGCGGGAACAGGTGTATGTAATTATATGAATCACCTGTCTATCCAAAAACATTCCTATGTCTTTTCTGAAACATTTTTCCTTGACCTCGATTGAAACGTCATGGGGTCAAGGAATGATGTGAAGGAGAATTCATAGGGTGCCAAGAGAATCCGACTGCACATAGCCAACGCAGTTAAGTGATGGTGAATGTTATTGACGTGGGTCTGCAGCGGTGAAACTACAGTCTTTCAAAGATGGACTACGCCCTGTGCATTTCTACTCTTTGTTTCATGCAGGATAATTAAATGACAACCCAGTGAAAATATTCATTACTTCATTGCCAAAGTTGTAATTGAAATAAAACAAGTTATATAAACTACCAAATTAATGTGTTACCAATTGTGTATGTGTGATTGTATGCAAATCACTGTTAACTTTATAAAAGAAGGTTAAACATGGCCATATTGATGAGCGATTATTGTAAAAAAAAAATCCGCCAAATGATGCGTGGCAATGAATTGTGGGACGGCATTCTCCTTTCCTTTGGAAAACAATGTTACAGTGTACCCTATGCTAAAGGAGGTAAGAAAGGAAGCACTGAAACACCTTTCTTTCTTCTTTTTAAAGAATTCAAACAGCTATTATCATGGCTGCGACTTAGATACCCCCTCCTCATTTCACTCAGTTAGGAAGGTTCCTAAGCAATACAAGCCAATTCGGATGCAGCCCGAGAAAGCAGAACATGACACACTAAAGCTGCTCTGCACTACAGTGTGTCAGTTTGACTGTGCACTTTATGAACATTGAGAATAAACTATTCAGTCTCTTCTGCCACATCAGATCCCTGCGTGAAGCTGGGTCTATATTACAGTATATATCAATATCAATTATTTTGACCCACAGTGAGACTATTAACAGCTCTTCCTTCCATTCTTTGGCTGTCATGTGATTTACTTGGTCTGGAGCCACTGCACAGTAGCAGAGGCCCTTCAAGGCCTGAGGTTAAAATTCCCCATACACATTACCAACAGGAAGGCTTTTTCCAAATGCCCTGGTTTTCACCTTTTCAAAGGAAGGCAGCGGAAACTGGTGCAAATGCTTCCTCCACTCTCTCGAGGAAGCTTGTTGTGGAGGCAGAGAGGTTTAATCTAACCCGTAGCTTGTACTGTGTAGAATATTGTGTCTATTATATTACACTGATGTGGTCAAATCATACATGTTACGCATTTGCTTGCCAGCTGCGCCGGTGTGTTTGTGCGGGCCTGTGTCACATTTATTATGAAGAAAAGGGTGAATTAATCATCTGCATGTCTCTGTGTACCCTGCATTTTTATCAGTGGCCATTATGAAGTATAGAGGCAATGGAGCAGATGATTTGAACGTGTTTGTTTTGAAGGCATTCATACAGTTCATTTATAAGCTGAGGTCTCACTCCCTCATTTCTTTCACAGGTTTCCTGATATATAGATGGCCATTGTACACGGATGATGCAATTAGCACAGATACATTAAACATGAGCCATTAGTCGGGCACTAGAAAAAAATAGAACAGATGGTAAGCATATTTTGAGCTGAGCCAGACTGAATAATTTCCTTTGCTGATAATACAGCATTGCCATAATAGCTATCGAAACCCCAACTGCTTGATAACAGAGCAGTCCAATGAGTGTGGCTCCCCTTTTGGCATAAACGTTTCCCTTTATATCTGTATGACGATTACAATTTCGAAATTCTGTCTACCATTGTCAGATAGCATAAAGTCAGCCGTTTACATTTCAGGTTGAGATTGTGGGCATGTATACTTGAATGGAGGGTTGAACATACTTTCCTCATCAAATGTTGCAGTGCATTTTTTATGACAGATTTCATCATCTACATCTAGGCTGCATTTGGCCTTAGTTTTGAAAAGTTATGCAAATTTTCACTCAGTATTACTTTAATCACTGATATGCACAGTGGAACAAAAAAGTGTGTGATATTGTGGAATTATCTGGAGTTCTTCAATTCCTCAAACAAAGATTTTCACCACAGTGACAAATTATAGAAAGCACACTCTCGTCACTCACTAATAACATGATGAAACCATAGAACTATAAGAACGGCATGGGTCAATATAATGATGTGGAGACCAGCATGCATCAGTACAGTCATCCCTACTCTCATATACAGTATGTTCGTACTATTTTAGAAAATCTTTTTCGACTTTTTTGGTGAATGTTTTCTTTTAATATTCATTTTATCCGAGCCACAGTGGTCATTAGTAGAATAAAATAATCTGTGAATATTTTTCACACCAACTTTTGTTTGCCGGCATAATGCATTACAGACACTGAATGATTCATTCCGTCTGACAAGTAGCCCATAATTGAATGTAGCCTTCTAACTGAATGCAATTGTGTGAAAGCTATCGCACTCCCACGTTTGAATTCACTGCCTCCAGTAAGTCTTCTCCCCATTCTGCCCCAATTTAGATGGTTGCACCATGTCATTACTTCCAGTGTAAATCTCTAGACATGAGAAATACACAGGAGGAAGCTGAGACATGGGTAAATTTGAACACTGAGACAACCAATTAGATCGTATTTTTAAGCTCCCACGTGGCTTCTAAGAAGGTTTCTACAGTATGAACAGACGCAACAGTCAGTCATTTGTCCAGACAGTACAGAAAAAATTACTCTCTTACTCTGCTGTATGTATGCATGCATGTACTGTATATGGATGGAAAACAAATGTATTTTGGGATTTCAAGTTTTATTTCATTTAATAACATCTTCCAAATTGTAATTGTAAAATGCCTACTCAGTACATGGTTAAAACTGTACTGTGACTTGGTGTTGAAGTTTTCCTGTAAAAAAGACAAAGAAAAAAAGGAATCCTATAGGACTTAACAAGTTTTTATGGTTCCAACATAACATTATTAAATAAATAATAACGTGGCTCTCTATCGGTCATCAGGGCATCTGACCTCATCATGACCTCATTGCATTATCTGAGCCATAAAGTTACAAAGTGAAAACATTTGGTCTGTTGAATACACATGGTTCAGCACATTTGCTACATTTTAAATTGAGTGAAATGTATGAACGGAATGAAACCCTCAGTTGTCTGTGGTCTTGTTTGTGAGAATCTTTGGGATAAAGGAAAAGACAGATGGTGTTATGTTGTATTCTGCAGCGTTCAGTTCAATCAGCTCCCTGTGGCTGAATGCTAAGAGGAAGTTTGACTCGTGTGGTGAAGGAAAGAGGAAGCTTTAAGTGTGCTTACATTATATTTCTATAGCTTCAAAACTACACATGGTTCAAGTACATTAAGTACAAGTACATGGTACATTGACATTAAATGCCAGCCATTGGTCTTACAGCATCAACATATATTATGTTAATTAAGTGCTAAATAAGTGTAAATGAAGTATAAAATAGTACAATAGTCTAGGAAGCCTACTGCAAATAACAATGTACTTGTCATGTTAATGTTTTATCAATATACAGTACAGTGTAATGAATTGTTAAACTAAACTTATGGGAAGTTATGTAATACAATTTAAGATAAGTAATACAATTAAGTAATACAATTTAAGATGTTGCATTAGCAGTATACTGTAGGCCTAAATGCTATTGCTACTACCAAAAACGTAAGTTATGGTGCATATAACCACACTTCTCTGCATGAAATACTTAACTAATTTACTGTTTAAGGACAACAAAGTTCAATAGCACTTAATGCATACAGTGCATCTGGAAAGTATTCACAGCGCTTCACTTTTTCCACATTTTATGTTACAGCTTTATTCCAAAATGGATTATATTACATTTTTTCCTCAGAATTCTACACACAATACCCCATAACAACAAAGTGAAACATTTTTGTTTTACATTTTAGCAAATGTATTAAAAATGAAAAAATCACATGTACATAAGTATTCACAGCCTTTGCCATTACACTCAACATGGAGCTCAGGTACATCCTGTTTCCATTGATAATCCTTGGGATGTTTCTACACCTTGATTGGAGTCCACCTGTAGCAAATACATGTCAGAGCACAAACCAAGCCATGGATGTATCAAGGCACAAATCTGAGGAAGGCTACAGAAAGATTTCTGCAGAATTGAAGGTCCCAATGGGCACAGTGGCCTCCATCATCCGTAAATGGAAGACGTTTGGAACCACCAATACTCTTCATAGACCTGGCTGCCTGGCCAAACTGAGCAATTGGGGTGAAAAGGGCTTTAGTCAGGGAGTTGACCAAGAACCCTATATATGGCCACTCTGACAAAGCTTCAGCATTGCTCTGTGGAGAGAGGGGAACCTTTTAGAGGGACAACCATTTCTGCAGCACTCCAGACTGGGGAGAAGGTTCATCTTTCAATGACCCTAAGCACACAGCCAAGATATCAAAGGAGTGGGTTTAGGACAACTCTGTGAATGTCCTTGAGGGGCCCACCTAGAGCCCAGACTTGAACCCGATGGAACGTCTCTGGAGAAATCTGAAAATGGCGCTACCCATCCAACCTGATGGAGCTTGAGAGATCCTGCAAAGAAGAATGGGAGAAACTCCCCATAAGTAGGTGTGCCAAGCTTATAGCATCATACTCAAAAAGACTTATTGAATGAATATTTATGTACATTTATTTAAATAAATTTGGCAAAATTTAAAACAAACTTTTTTCACTTTGTTATGGGGTATTGTGTGTAGAATTTTTCAGATATTTTTTTGCACTGTATGTGCATTTTAATGTTTGCGATTACAGTACATAGTTGCAGGATGAGTGTTTAAAATGCTTTTACCACAGTAATATTTTGTGAACACTACAAAACAATGCAACCAAATGGTCGCATTGAAATATTTCAACCAAAAAACAAATTACATACTGTATTTAGAATTTGCTTTAATTAGTCAATTGTCCAATATTTAATTATAAGCCTATTTTCCTGTATTATATTAGGGTTGGTGTTTTTTATTAAGTTATTTATTTCATAATTAATTTTTATGTGAGCTTGTGAAGCCCTGTGAGACTGTAGCCACAATTATACGTGTCTTCACTTGCCTTGAGGGTATGGGGGGAAAAAAACTATTGTTGAAGCATATTATTCCAACTGGCCATTATCCTCTAAATAAAACCATTTACACAATATGATTCGTTTAAATGAAGGCCTCTAAATGACCGTGTGTCCTGAGGATGCACTTTCTGTCAGTGGCAGTTTGTCGTTGCTAGGTAACAAGTCAGGGAAAACCCTGTTCATGAAGTATTTAAAACACATCATTAATTTCTAATTTTCATAGAACGATGTAGCATTTTACATTGATTTCTTCAAATATAGTTTGCAATACATTTCCAAAAGGAAGGCGGCTATACTGTACCAACTCTGTTATCTTTTTGCGTGTGTGTGTGGCTGCACATCTACTGCCCTACCAAACACTAGATCATATGCTGTTCTCCTAGTCATGGATAAATACACAATCCTGCCACACACATGCATGCACACACCCAATACACACTATATATTTATAACAAAACGCTTATCAAACACGATTGGCACCACGGCAACAGAGAAAAGGATGCAAAAGTGAATCCACCACTCTTGTCTGAGAAGGCTTATTTTTAGCTGCCATGGATTTTGTGAGCACTTGTTTATTTCGGTCCTATTGGCTCTGCGTGAAGCACCACCATTATTTGATGGCCTTCTAGCATGCAGGCTTAATCTATTTTTCCTCAAGAACATATCTTTGAAAGAATGAAAAGATCGCTTGTCGTCTAACAGAAACATCACTTTTTGACAGTTTTACTTGAAAATACTTGATAATATAATGTATTTTCAGTTATTTCAGTGAGGATAATAAAGTCCTCTGTCACAAAAGAACATACTATTAACAATAATTTGCGAGTTAGTAAGGCATAGGTACAGGGAAACAGGAGATAAAACTGGCTATGTGTCACATAGCATGACAGCTGCAGGAACAAACAATATATTAAGTTAAAGCATTCTTCAGTGACAAACCACTATACTAAGAAGGCCAATGCACTTCTGGTGCTGTCAAATACATTTTGATAAACAAACACATTGTTCATCATGCGTTGCTGTCCAATGCATCTTCAGCTTTCCTTGACTAAGGAGAGGGGGGGGGGGGGGCTACCCATTAAGAAGATTCTTGTGTTGCGTGCGCTCTCACCACAGTGTTTTCTTGGCACGCTGCGGGACACACACCGATGTCAAACCTTAACATGAAACAGAAGGGAGGGAATAGGGGCAGGAGACAAACTCAGTTCAGTGCTCTCCGCTGAGACTGGGCTCGCTGCGATGTGGCCTCAGCTTCTCTCCTCTGCACCGAGCCAGTGATGATTTCTGACTCAGGTGCAGGGATTTGTGCACGCACCTACACCAGTTGTAGCCTTGCAAACACAATACACCAGAGAGGAGGCATCTGTCATGCTGTGTGCGTGTGCATGCGTGTGTTGAAAGGCTTAAACCATTGTTCTGTCAGCCTCATATTGGTACCTACAGCTTATAGCAACATTATAATTGGGAAGCAAAAACACCGGGTGGTTCTTTAAAACACTGTGCGCAATACATGCATGTATGTGCTCACCAAGCTGTAAGCAAGTTTGTATTGACAGGACATGGAGGAGCTATGGGAGTTAAAAGAAAAGTGCAAATGTAAAACAAGCCACGACAGACTCTGGCAAGAGACAGTAACACACCCCCCCCCCTACACACACACACACACACACACACCTCAACCCCTTGTGTTCTTTTACACCTCCACTTTATCTCCCATTCACAGGCTCAACATTGATTACTCTCATTCCGTAAACATTTCAAATTTACACGTTACAGACTTGGAAGGACTGAGATGGGTGCATGTTTCTTCCCACGCACTATACATTACAGGTCTGCGCTGGTGACTGTCTGTAATGCACCTCTCTCACATATCTGACGTCTTTTCCTTTAGTTATTTGTGCCGTCATCGAATCTGTCTCTGCATGGACCGCAAAATGTAAACCAGAACAATAAATAGAAATCTATCAACATTTAAAAGAATAAAAATAAATAAACCAACAGTTGAATCTAAAGGTTGAACTTTTTGAAGGTTTGTTGATTCACTCACATAAAATCAGATAATGTAGTCTGACAAGTACATGGGTGTCCTTTAGTGACAGTTGAAGAGGCGGGTAACAAACGGTGTCAAAAGCCTCATATTTCTTTCATTGTACAGTGATAATGTCATTCTTTAACCAACAATATGAGTGCCTTAAGCAAGAAAAATCGCTTAAATGTCATGTTCTCTGACAAACCTGCCCCTCTGTAAATCACATCCCCAGCAGTCATGATTAACATGTATAATGGTTATGCTGGTTGGGGGAAGAAATTAGCTCACCAGTTTTTTATCTAGGTTGTATTAACATGCTGAATTTCTTAATATGTGGACTGAATTGTAGCGTTAGTGTATATTTGTTTAAACGTTACAGTATAGTAATGCAGTAAGCATTACTAAAATGATTCCCTTTCCAGTGAAAATATATAAAATGCAATGATAAATTGATCAGCATTTTAGCATGATACTATTACAGAAGGGTGGCTTCTTTTTACTCTAAGAAAAGTTGGCTTCATTGTAGTTATGAAAACTGTTATGATTGCAAATCAAACTGTTTCTAGAAAACAAATAACGGGAGGTGGGGTGATTTATGTGAACAATTTAGGTTCAGTAGAAAATGTAGCCATTTCTGAAAAAAATTTGATTCATTTGTCCTGTAATCAACAAACAATGCCAGCTGTTTCCTTGCCACAGGCTGCCTCTTTGTCAGATATTCAATCTGAAGATGCTTGATAATGAACATTATCACAAGAGCCCTCGAATGTTTCAGAATTTTGCCAATATTCTAACTAGCTTTTCAATTCAGAATAACAATGGCCCATCTACAACAACGCAACAGTACTGCCATGCCTACTGTAATCTTTGAAGTGCACTCTCGTCAATTAGTGCCATGTTGATAGCGCTGTGCTATTTTTGTCGTAATGCAATTCCAGAATTCATTGAAAGACACCAACACTCATAAGACAAAAGAGGAAAACAAAATGAAATAGAGCAAAGATCTCCTTGGTGATAATATGAAATTGGCTCTGGGGAGCATTAAGTGCACTAAAGGGATTTACACCCATCTTCCAGGCAGCGGTAACTGACATCAGCATTCCTAATGCCGATCCACTTAAAAGGTTCATTTAAGCATTTTAGAACAAATAGCATTTTTAGGATAAAGACAGAACATCTTAGATTTTACCCAACTGATTTTGACACCAGACTGGACCTGCCACTTTAAGTTGGGTGCTTAATACAGCTTATTAGGCAGAAAATGGTTTACTGTGAACTACAAACTACTGTAGTAATTACAGACCACGATCAAATAATTTAAAATGCTAGAAACAACATTTCAATCATCAGCTCAAGCTTTGATACACTATTGGGAAGGGTGCTACTGTATTTTAAACAGATTATATCAAAGGCGTAGCAGAGAGTACAAAAATAAATTAAATATTATGATCTTGTTGAACATTCAAAATAATAAACATTCCTAATAATGAAAACTCAACCATACACCTAAACAATATAACACACCACACCTTTGTAATGCTGCTTTTAGAGTTGTTGTTAAACATCCAGCACTGTAATACAGTGTATTGCGTTTGTGTCAACATTTTATCACATTCTAACAAAATTATTATTATTATTTATTTTGACATTGACATTTTTCTGTACGCCTAACAAGTCCATGTAAACAGGGTTTACAGGTCATTGCCTGACTGGCCCGAGTGAACATTATAGCCTTATTCAGATATTTGGCAGTTGCAGTGTGCATGCGCAGTAACTGACAGCAACTGAGTGAAAGGGATTTATTAAAGCCTTCAATAAACATTGATGGCTTGAATTTAAAGAGGCCACGCAAAATATTAACATCCTTATTCTGTAATAATTAAATGGGTCGCTGATTACAGAATAAGAACAGCTCTTTGACCCAGGGGGGTAACTTCACTTGGACTTGGACATCTTCATTGTAATTTGACCACACCCTTTTATTTTCTTCAGTGGATAAAGCATGCATTAAATTTAGTCAAACTAGCCAGCTGTTAGATATTTCTCTTAAATCTTTATTCCTGAAAAGTTAGAGTGTCATACAGTTTCTTTGACGCGTTTAAAGGAACTAGATTTCATATCATGAAATCAGTACACATAATGAATATGGGGCTATGGTAGACCCTGTGGTGAAGGATATAGATCTTGT
Organism: Forbesichthys agassizii; assembly: GCA_026546735.1. Classification (NCBI taxonomy): domain Eukaryota; kingdom Metazoa; phylum Chordata; class Actinopteri; order Percopsiformes; family Amblyopsidae; genus Forbesichthys; species Forbesichthys agassizii. The sequence continues at coordinate 14,553 of JAODLL010009100.1, read as the reverse complement.
AACATTATTGCTTTCATTATAGAGGAGGGACGATGGAGTCTTAAGACAAAAATGGTGACTCTGTAATGCTGTATAGGCCCACCTCCAGCTGTATGAGTAAACCATAACACTCAAGTTTAAGTTTTAATTCACATGTTGAAATGTAATTAACAATCATTTGTAATGTGATTTGTAGTGTGACAATGCAGGCCTGGGTGGTTATACAGTGATTGCACAGTACTGAGCAACTGCACTGAATAGTACATTTATGACAAAATGCCCATAAATGTGTAAAAACAACAGCATATTATAGTATGACCATTTTGTGCTTATAAGGCTTAGGTATTAACCCTTTTAAATTGAAGTGTTATTTAAATATGAATGGAAGTTGCTTAGCTTTGTGCCCAGGTCCAATAAATCATATGATGTTGAATGTGCATTTTTAATTATAAAATGCATCAACATGAACATATGTTAAAACTAATAATTCATAAGTTTGCACATAATAAATTATCCTGTACATGAAATACCAAAAAATACAACTGTGAACAAATGTGGAAATGGAACCAAGGTAATATATTTAAGGCTAAACATTTTGTCTATTACCTTTGTCTAGCTAAGTCAGTAAGAGTAGCATGCAGTTAACAAAACATTGCCACAATTTTACATTAATAAACAACAAAAGCAATTAAACTCAAAACAAATGTATGTGCATGTCATTGCCACATATTGAACCGTGTAATGTAGGCTTTCCATGTCATATACCTTATGGCTTTGTGCAACAGATTTAACCGCCAGTAAAATTCACAACTGAAATCATTGTCATAAAATAATAATTAATCAATTAATGTCATGCCAGAAATAACTGAGATTCTGCTCTACATGCTAAATGTTTCGTACATGCCAGATTGTGCTAATCGTAATACGCCTTTAAAAAAAGTCCTCTTTCGCCGTAGCATATATGCTTTCATCCAGGAATAAATGTGCAGTATTCCATTACCCTACTTTATATAAGGTTTATATGCACATATTCATATAGCCTACTACAGCTCCTTCAATATAAGAATATCTTCCATTAATAAATTAGTAATAATACAAGGAGAACGGGACCCGGGGGAGGGGCTTAAGTTAAAAGATGTCACATGCTTTACGTAAAGCGATCCGAGTTCATCTTTCTGAGTTTGGGGGGCAGATGTCCATCCATTCTGCCGCCCCCTCCCCCAGCCAGACGCTGCAGTTTGGGGGGCAAGTCCGCCACCGATTTGCTCATGGTGTCTGTGCCGATCCTGGAGGCCTTGCCTGCTTGCCTGTCGTCGGAGACGCCGGGCACGGAGCTGATGCGCTGCAGCTTCATGGGCAGGTCTCCCAGGCTGTAGGTCATCTCCGACGTGGTGGAGCTCATGCGCAGCAGTTTCCTGGGCAGGCCGTCGCGGCCCGTCATCTTCTGGAGCTTGGTGGGCAGCTTGGTGGCGCTCTCGTTGTCCTCCAGGGTCTCCAGGCAGTTGAGGGAGTTGTTCTTCTCCCCGCTGTTGCACAGTGACGGGGCCATCAGCGGCGAGGAGAGGAGCAGGGCCTCCTCCTGCTCTTTCACGCTGTACGGCGGCGTGGGCACTTCGAACGTGGCGTGGAACTGGGAGTAGTCGACCTTGAAGAAGCCGTCCTCCAGGGATATGACGGGGAAGAAGCGATGGCCCCACAGGACCTCGTCCTCCGTGTAGGAAGTTCTCGCCTGGCACGTCATCCCTGTGGGAAGCAAAGCATACAGGGGCCGTCATTTTCCTGGTGGAGTGATATTAGTTACCTTCACCACTTTGTCGCCATGGAAAATGACATGACGTTACCTTGTCACCGCACAATTCACCAGAGACTCGTCTTTATGAGATGAAATGTCTGACTACTACAGTATCAAATAAGCGCAGCCTTGATTTAATTATGTCACGGTGCCTGAAACCTCAACAATGCGCTTTTCTGCACAAAGTCTTGCCGTTTTAGACAAACAACATTGCCTCAGTAAATGCTAACTGCCTCAGTAAATACGTGCTGATTACAGAGGCAGCTGCCTAAATGAAAAAGCTTAATTGATTATGAGAAAGTTCTAGAATATATGAAATTAAGGTGGAGGATAGACTGATTCCACGGTCTATGTTTTCATAGCTGATCATGTTTTTATAAAATGGGTAGTTTATAAAGATTGCAGATGTATGCTTATAATACAGGTTATGCAGAGATTAAGTAACAGTAGAAGACACCCAACAATATAAACTAGATCATTAAGTTGATGCATTTCTCCCAATTATAGCTGCACTGAAAGGCAAACGATTTCTCTATTTAGACCCTCTTAGACAAACCTAAAAGCTACTTTACAATTCAGTCCACACCTTGACCTTGGTAAATCATTACAAAAGATAAAAGATTAAGATAATCAAATTATTGAAAGCCACAAGAGGAGCTGATTGCAGATAAGGACTCTGGAATATTAAGAATGCACTAATATTTCTTTGGGTAGTAAGGGTTTAAAACAAATGTGGATTTAATACAGAATACAGAAAGACAAAAAGTTGCAGATGAAGTCTCCTTTATGGAGTTGAAGGGACATACTGTAAAAGTCTAGATTATGAAGAAATTAGATCTGCAGTATGAAACTCATCCTTTACACACCACAAAAATAATAACCATCTTTTTAAATGTTTTAAAGTACTGTAATTTTGTTATTGGTGGTCTGAAAAATAAATAAATACATAAATGTTCTTTTTGCACAAGACACTGAATGAAGCTTGTGGGATTTTATTCACACCCTCATAAATGCATTAATCATTATATTTGGAACCACAAAGTTAAGGAATGATTAGCAGTGTCATATATTATGTTATTTTTGTCATTCATCCTCTTCATCTTAGCATAATCAAGCATGTTCTTAAAAAACATGGGTTCATCCAAAAAAGTGTAATTTACTTATTAGCTAATTCAGTAAAGATCAGTAAACTACTATACCAGCAAATGCAACAATGATGTACTGATGACACAATTATCACAATATTAATTATCAGGATAGAAAACCGATGCGTGTTGTGACTTGTTTTTAGTCCTTAGGAAGTGAATGGTTCCCATGTGTTATTATCACATTTTAATTGCAGCCATAGTATTGATCCAGCAACTACAGTATAGTTGGTGCTGTGGCCATTCAAAGTGCCCACACAAATAATTAACTGATTACAGTTCTGTATGAGAAACATGACAAACAGCCAGGGTTGTATTACTTCTGCATTATCGCTTCACAGTCCTAAGTGCTTTAGGCATATGGAAGTGTGTTACAAAACAAGCAAAGCTAATGAGAACTTTAAGCCGACAGGATTTAAAATAAGTGTGAATGGAAATCTTATTGCACTGTGAGCCTGTAGCACTGCTCTAAAACAATAGACAGTGTTTGTTTAGCCATCTAAGGCATCCGTATTGTGGGAGAACGGGAGTGGAAATCAATTCTTGCACAGTGTCACAGATGTTTTTCAAACAACTACTTAACTATTATGACTATATAACACAGATTGCCAGATTTAACCTGTTTTGTAAATTGCTGTGCTGTCATGCCGTCCAAGAAATACAGGAGTAACCGCTCTTAAAAGCATACAGGATGTATGAAAAAACAGTATGGTAGCAATACCAGAGATATGCCTTCATCCTACATCAAATAAACATGCTAGACTCTGTTGTTTCGTCTGATCGTGTAGGAGTCACTGTCAGAAATCCACCCTGGCTACGTCCAAATGTAGCCTGAAAGTTGTTACTCTGCTGTCTCCTGTCCTGCTCGCCTTTATATCTTGCTCAGCTACTGTACCTCGGTGAAAAGATTAGCATGGTGCACACTGATTTTATATACTGTGTGTGTATATATAATACTTTTTTAGATTGGGGAGGGGTAAATTAATTGCATTCATTAATCTAAATCCATTGCCGTACATGTTCACGTCAAACTACTCAAGGTAGTGATGAACGCTTCCCCGCATAATTAGAGATGAGGCTACAATATAGCATTGTCTGAAAGAACGGCAGCATTGAAACGCCCACGTCCATATGGCGGTCCCATAATAGGCAGAGCAATGATAACCCTGAGTCTTCTTTGCTCAACAGCGAGGCCACCACTACAGTCCCTTGCTTCGAACAGATGTACATTGTCTGCCGTGTGACTCAAAACACACTGAGGCAGAAACGGGAGACCTGCGATCCTATAACTGAGTAGTAGCCGACTCTGTGGGAGAATCAATCCAAATCTGTTGGTGACAGATCGTTTTAACAATGATGTGCAGCACGGTCTAAATATAGGATATTTCAAGACTGTGTAGACAGACAGAAACAATATTGATGTGCATTTATGTATTTCCAGTGAAACCTTACGTAACTATAGAATTCATACCTGCGCTGAACTGTTTCTATGGAAACCAAACCTGGTGTACAAATGTGTGCATGTGCCACATTAGAACCGCAGACCACTAACTTTATCATTTGTCCAAAGTAATGAGAATATTACCAAAACAGAAACAAGCAACATTGATCTCTTTCTGATTTTAACAGTGTAATATGGGGTCAGATCGTCCATCACAGCTGCAGACATCGACCGAAATTGATAGAAAGTTATTATCTGTGCAAACATGACCTTTTTCAAACAATAAGCCCTGTTCAGAGTGCCTTTGTTTGGGTGAAGATACAGTACTGTATGAACGTATTATGTTGGTGCCTTCTCGTTGAGGCCTGAGCTCAAATTACCAATGTCATCTTAGGCGCTGTTGTTTTCCTGCCTCATATAACAATCAAATCCAATATGTATTGTGTGCTTAATAGAATGGATAAAGACTCATGGCAGGAATATTCCTCTTTCTGTTTTTTACCGAAGACTGCTGGGGCTGTTCAGCAGGGAGACGCCACACCGGTTGTGTTACTGTGGTGTCATGGCCGTTAGATGTGTTGCTAACACTGTTTAACACATCCTGAACCCTAGTTCTACAGGCCGTACAACATACTCTCTCTCTCTCTCTCTCTCTCTCTCTCTCTCTCTGTCTATCTCTCTCTCTGTCTGTCTGTGTTTCCGCGCGCGCGCGCGCGCACACACACACACACACACACACACACACTCAGTCCCCCGACAGGCTATCGCACAATGAAAGAATTGAGGATTATTCCAAGTCACACAAAAACCACCTTAAATAAATTAAAGTTATACCAGAGATGTCAAGACTAGGGCAGAACACAGCGAATCCAATAAATGAAGGAACTGAAAGAAAATTGGCTGAAATAAAATAATTCAGAATACAAACCTTCTGTTTCTGTGTGAAAAACTATTGTTATGCAGTGTGTCGAGCCGGAGAGAGATGGCTGCTGACTGTACATAGCATGTTGATCCTATACTGCACGTTCTGGAGTGTGAAATCCCCATGTGATGTCCCTGCGACACTGAACCCCCCCACCCCACAGCAGCAGAGCTGCTCCACCCATCTGACAGCACCGTGCTATTCTAATAATCCATTGCTGAGTCCTCAAGAAAGACAGGTCTTAAAAATCGAATCTGTCATTGCCCTTACATTTCAAGCGGAAACACGAGATAACACATCCAATACGCTTGACTTTTTTTTTTTTTTGCCATCTCAGCAGAAGACTATTTTCAGAAGTCGACAACAAGGATTTATCCATTTCAACAGTGAACCCGAAACTTCAACAATGGCTTTTATTTTAAATGACATCGCACTTCCTGAGGCTTAGCCTCCTCAGACTGTATACATGCCGTATAGTGCAGCACACAGAACCTTTCATTTGGGAATTGAAATGAGGTATATACAGTATATGCACCTCGTGAAAGCAGAAATTGTGACTCTAGAGTGGACTGTGAATAGTTTCAAAACACCCAAAGCTATCTCAGGTTGACACTAAATAAATGTTATTTCCTTTGATAACACAGCCTTGCATGCCATTGTGGTCCGTGAAGCAGAGACCCAGTCAGGAGAGTGACATTAGAGATAAAAACTAGTTCTTTGGTTGCTTGAACAGAAAAACACTGTAAAATGTAAGACATTTTCTGCCTGTGGTAACGTGTTGGTAACAGAGAAAAGCCAACTGCTTTTAACAGAGTAGGCTGGCTGATTATTTAAAGGAATCATATCCATTTGCTGCCTGCCTCCTTTTTCCCCAGTGCTGTCGATATGTCCATATAGGCATACTTTGGATCTTGGTCCATGAAATGACTGTGCTGTTATACTGTATAAGCCAAAGCCACCTGGAGCTAGGCAGGCCAGAAGTGACACTCCAAATTGACATCTTTGTTAAAAGAAGGGATTACTGTATTTAAATGGCTGTGACTCTGTACTGTCAATTAACTCCCACAATGCAATGGTGCTCTGTAAAGAAAGCAGTGATCAAAGCGTCCTCAACCTCTGAGTTTTATGACAGCCTCGCAAATAACCTCCCTTTCTTTCTTAATCTCTCTAGCTCTCTTTTCACTCAGTCTCTTTTACACCCTCTCTCTTCCCCCCGCTACCATCTTCCCCAACACACACACACACGCACGCACGCACACGCGCGTACACTCGCCATTGCACTGCTGTCAGCAAAGTCCCCTAACAGAGTATCAGGACTGTAGAAGCATCTCGAGTGTTATGTATGAGAAAAGCACTTACAGACGCTTGTGCGGATAGGAATCTCCATGGTGAATACAGGGCACATCACGACACAACAAAACACCACCACAGATCCGTCCGTTCGCCCCAGACACCATTTCTATTGCTCGGCACGAGGGAGCCTATCATCAAAATGTGCTGGCAGTGCAATCATCGCAAATGCCTCCGCTACACGGCTAAATGGTGAAGCAAAACAATTAAATGACAGACAATTAGCCTGTTCCCTGTTCTGCCAACCCCCCCCCCCCCTTTTTTTCTCTACTTTTAGGATCTGTGATCCACAATATTAAACAGCTATGCTGAGCAGGATCAGTAGCACTGAGCGGCAAGCTAGAGAGGACCAGATAACAATAATGTTGCGCACTATACTGTCTTTGGGCACAATAAATGACAGGAATGAGAAAGTGATGAGAAGCTCCATCATGCTCTGCTCGCATTAATTGTGTGTATATAGACACGAATTGGAAGTGTGTGTGGGGGGGAGGCATTTCAGATATTTTATTCTGTTGTGGTCACACAAGTCCCGTCTGGTAATCTGTTTCTATGGTGACCACCATCAAGTAGTGAAGCAGAAAAAGCATATAAAAATCGAGCAGCTTTTAGTGACCTGTTTTAATTTAAAATATTTTTTTACCTCTTTCACTTCTGCAATAGACATACCCTCCGCGCACGCACAGGTTGCTTTCAGTGGCGTGCACCACCATTATGCATTCCTGCCGTACAGGGAGAGGAAGACTCACAGGGCAGGCTGGGGAAAAAGCCTGGAGGTATTATGGGTATTTATGGGAGGGAAGGGGTGGAGGAACCCCCAACAGGCTAAGGAAATGTACGTTTGGCCTTTTATAGAGGGAGAGGAATTGAATGGAGTACGAGCAGTGGCTGACAAACTCTGCACAACGGCTGCTGACCATACGTGTGGATTTTTCGGGGGAGGGGGGAAGCAGGCGATGCATCCCCTTCAATATTTACAACGTGTGCATTTGTCCCCCCCCCCCCTTCCCATGAAAACATGAAACATGAAATAAATATCGCCATTTTACCATTGCTATTACAGTATGTGTAATGTGCTGCTTAACAGGAATAGTCTATTCACTGATAGGGAATAGGTTCAGGCCTAGTCTATTCACTGATGGGGAATAGGTTCAGGCCTAGTCTATTCACTGATAGGGAATAGGTTCAGGCCTAGTCTATTCACTGATAGGGAATAGGTTCAGGCTTGTCTATTCACTGATGGGGAAAAGGTTCAGACCTAGTCTATTCACTAATAGGGAATAAGTTCAGGCCTGGTCTATTCACTAATAGGGAATAGGTTCAGGCCTAGTCTATTCACTAATAGGGAATAGGTTCAGGCCTAGTCTATTCACTGATAGGGAATAGGTTCAGGCCTAGTCTATTCACTGATGGGAATAGGTTCAGGCCTAGTCTATTCACTGATAGGGAATAGGTTCACGCCTAGTCTATTCACTGATAGGGAATAGGTTCAGGCTTGTCTATTCACTGATGGGGAAAAGGTTCAGACCTAGTCTATTCACTAATAGGGAATAAGTTCAGGCCTGGTCTATTCACTAATAGGGAATAGGTTCAGGCCTAGTCTATTCACTAATAGGGAATAGGTTCAGGCCTAGTCTATTCACTGATAGGGAATAGGTTCAGGCCTAGTCTATTCACTGATGGGAATAGGTTCAGGCCTAGTCTATTCACTGATAGGGAATAGGTTCAGGCCTAGTCTATTCACTGATGGGGAATAGGTTCAGGCCTAGTCTATTCACTGATAGGGAATAGGTTCAGGCCTAGTCTATTCACTGATAGGGAATAGGTTCAGGCCTAGTCTATTCACTAATAGGGAATAAGTTCAGGCCTGGTATATTCACTAATAGGGAATAGGTTCAGGCCTGGTCTATTCACTAATAGGGAATAGGTTCAGGCCTAGTCTATTCACTGATGGGAATAGGTTCAGGCCTAATCTATTCACTGATAGGGAATAGGTTCAGGCCTAGTCTATTCACTGATGGGAATAGGTTCAGGCCTATTGACTGTTGTCCAGACTGTTCTAGATATTTGAATGTGCTCCGTGACACGTGGGAGCCACAGTCGCACGCACCACCCTGTCCGGGACCCCCAGCCACGTGGTTTACAAGCTTACGCTGGCATATTTGGTGCTGACGCACTGGTGAGACTTGCCACTTGCAACCATCGCCTGCTACAAGCTATGCCACACAGGTCAAGGGGGACGCTGGACACTGATGGGTGTTTAGTGATTTCAACTGTCATGGCTTGTGTGTAGGTTTAAACTTTGGAACCTACGTTTTTTTGTTTGTTAGAATAATTTAAGATCATTCTATAGATTCAAACTAATTAAATACATTTAATTAGTTATGTAATCCGCTTCGGTACCACTTTATAATAAGAATACCATTATAAAGGATTTATACTTGATTCATAATTAAGTAATTTGTTAGGTTGTAAACATTTATAAATCATTATGACACAATTATAAACAAGTTATAACAATACAAAATAAAATAAAAAATGATTTATTTATTTTTTTAATACAATCTTTTTAAGCAAATATATAAACATTTGCAAACTTACACAGATGATTATTTCGTGGGAGAATTATAAAGCAATACAGAATGCTTGAGACCCTTATTGCATCATATTCAATTATATTTGAAATGACTTCTTTTTGTATTGTAAAAGATATTTCCACCAGAAATTGGTGCATAAAAGTAAAAAATTGTTGCATGAAAATATCCTGGGGGTAGTAACCCCCAGACCCCCTGCTTAACATGTCCCCTCATCAATGTTAAAACTTGCCATTCCAAATGCAAACATTGAAACATATTAATTGTTGTTTATAATTGATTGCTAGGCCTAGAGTGACATTTTTTATTTAGACGTCTTTGTACAGTATGTAGGCTATGCCTACAGACCACATTCTCATTAGGGGCTAAGCACCCCTAAAGGTCTGATCCTAGAATCGCCCCTGTAGGCTACTATACAATTATTTGGAGATTTTAGTCTAAGGGTTAGAGTTTGACCCCCAGCAGAGTACTGAACTGATGCCAGTGTTAAATTAATACGCTGTATTCCTCACTGAGAGAGCGACTGGTTCCTGGTTAATGGTTTCTGTCTCACTACGTTTAGACTATCCATTTGTAGGCCTACCCGATCGAGCTTCAAATGAAGAAAACTAATGGTAGCCCAATTAAGAGAATGCTGAAAATAGCCTAGGCTTAATATTGTGTGTCGCACCAACTTTCTCTGTCAGCCCCGCTAGGATTGCATTAATGAATGATGAAGCCCCAATAGATATTAGTAAGGCATTAGTAAACTAATGTGTTTAACACGTTATAATAAGGCTCCTTTTTGTCAGTTATAGATAATAGTAAGGCATTAGTAAACTGATGTGTTTAACACATTATAATAAGGCTCCTTTTTTCCAGTTATAGATATTTGTAAGGCATTAGTAAACTGATGTGTTTAACACATTATAATAAGGCTCCTTTTTGCCAGTTATAGATATTAGTAAGGCATTAGTAAACTGATGTGTTTAACACGTTATAATAAGGCTCTTTTTTGCCAGTTATAGATATTTGTAAGGCATCAGTAAACTGATGTGTTTAACACATTATAATAAGGCTCCTTTTTGCCAGTTATAGATATTTGTAAGGCATTAGTAAACTGATGTGTTTAACACATTATAATAAAGCTCCTTTTTGCCAGTTATAGATATTAGTAAGGCATTAGTAAACTGATGTGTTTAACACGTTATAATAAGGCTCTTTTTTGCCAGTTATAGATATTTGTAAGGCATTAGTAAACTGATGTGTTTAACACGTTATAATAGGGCTCCTTTTTGCCAGTTATAGATATTAGTAAGGCATTAGTAAACTGATGTGTTTAACACGTTATAATAAGGCTCCTTTTTGCCAGTTATAGATATTAGTAAGGCATTAGTAAACTGATGTGTTTCATACTTTACAACATGGCTCCATTTTAAACAGTTCTACATGTTTGCAACTTAAATGAATGGTCATAAATATTAGATGCTAAGATATATAAATGTGGATGGGGGAAATCAACTCAGTGAACAATAGATATACTAAGGATGTTAGCTAATCGAGTAGACAAAATAAGCTTATGTGTCTTTTCTACGGGCACATTAGTACTTACCAAATCTGAGGCTTAGCAGTACAGCTACAAATGTGGGTTCACTCTTTGGCAAGCAACAGGTCACCATTTTCCCTTTTAATCTAATGTGATTTTAAAGTGTTCCTAATTAATACATGAATTAGAAACCATTCATAAAACCTTATGGTAAAATGGTATTAGCATAGTTTCAACATTGAACATAATAACTATTACAGTCCAGGCGTTAATTAATTAATTAAAAGTATGAATGTATTATTGACATAATTTTGTCCCATATGCCCATTTAAAGAGAATACCTCCCCAAAACAAAAAATAATTGAAGAGTAAATAATGTACTTTAAAAGCTGCAGTATGTGTGTTGACTCAGCAGGAATAATACATTAAAACATTGACAGTATATACAGAGTTTTCTGTAGAAGAATTTGAAAGCAATACAGAATGCCTGAGAGCCTTACTGCATTATAATCAATTATATTTTGAATTGTCACCTGATTCCTTAACATAAATAAAGACAATGAGCCCAATCTTACACCCGGCGCAAAGCGGAAACTTAAGTGTCTTGGCTAATTTCAGACCGACATTTTCCCAGCCAGCGCCCACATTGTCTAAATAGCAAATGCACTTGCAAATGCCCATTTGAGCGCCAATGGGTTTGTTGGTCTTAACATGAGGTGTGGTGTAGCGCATTGCTATCTGGTTATCATGAGGCAGTGGAAATTGATTGCACGATTGACCAGCAAAACCCTGGTGTAAAGTCAGCGCGAGGAGAATTATAAACAGTATTGCCTATGGCAGGTGGACAATGTGTGTACAGTCTGCTTGTTACACATGCAGGAGCGCACACATATGCAAAGGATTAAAAATTAATAGAGTAGGCCTACAATGTTAAACATTATTAATGTGTAACCTACATTAACATATTTTAGGAATCTTGCTATTGCCTAGATGGTCTGCTCCAGCGCTGTAACAAACCTGCCGGTATAATATCAATCCACCTGATGCAAGGGTGCCTGGATATGTAAAGGGAATGGGAGATGAAACACAAATTGGTGTATTGTATGTTACGCTCAAAACCCAGACGTTAATCTTCTGTTAAAATAGCAAACGTGGATTTGGACACGCCCTACATCTAATTTGCACCTTGTGCTTAAAGCTGACCTTACACTAGAGGACTTTGAAAAGATTCTAGAAAGACTTCTAAAAGTCAAAAGTCTGACACCCTCTCACACTGAACTTACATTAGTAGACTTTGAAAAGGCTACCCTCTCGCATCTAAAGACAATTGTGTCATTAGTCACAGGGATTTCAGTCTGGTGTCGGATCCATACACTGTACGTATCTCATAAAGGAATCATACTGTAAAGTCTTACATAGTTAAAATAGGGCCCATACTGTATCTCCACTATAAGTTGGTGTTGAAAAGGCACAAATTGTTGCATAAACATTCACCAGAATGCAGGAAATTATTGTGGAGGCTCAAAAAGTGTAGGGTTAGCCCTCGGGCCAAAATTACACGGTGGTTGTGCTTCATGCAGGCTATGCATTGAATGTTGAAATTATTAAGAATACCAGGTCCTTCCATTAACTATTCTCGCAGAGCCAGCCTTTACTTTCCGGCTACCGTTACTGCTTGGAATAAAGGTAACAACTGAAAATAGTACATATAGTACTGCACTAGCCTCACCAGAATTACAGATACATTATATATTACAGACTTTATGAGTGGCAATGACAACAGCCAATGAAAATCGACATCAAGCTTACAAGGGTATATGTATTAGAAGTTCAGCACAGTCTAATGGACAGAAGAGGCTGAGACTAGACTAGTCTCTAGACTAGACTAGAGATACAATCTTTTTAAATTCCATTTTGAATTGGAGCTGTACAGTGGATGATGAGAAGTAGACACATACAGATGACAAGGTGTTCATTTTGTGCAAGGGTGCCCTTTGGCATTAGCAAATTGGTTGAACAGGCTTCTGCATGCAATAGAAAGGCTCATCCCTGAGGACGTGGAACCATGAGACTAGCCCTAAGAACAGAATTTCACACGGTCACAGATGGGGCACTGCCAGTCAATACCACTGGTAGTCACAGCACTGCAGGCTGATGACTGCAAGATAACCTCTGAGACAAGCAGAGTGTATTCTGACTTACAGCCATGCTCCACATTGTCGTGTGCGTTGCCTACCCTGCTTCAGCCTCTGTTATGACAGGGGTTAATGTTGACACCCACAGCCACTGTGTGCATGCATGCTATTACTAAAACGAAAAGGTTTTTTTTTTTTTCTTTCTCCTTAGAACTGCTCAACGTGAATATTCCCAGACATGGCCAATTATTTCTAGTCAATTATTTCAAGCTCTGTGTGGCATGGCGAGAGACCGGGGCGTCTTCGGTAGAGGGACATGGTGCCACTGTCACCAATGAAAGTTCATCTCAGGTCTGCCACCACATCTCTACCACCAGTGATTTATTACCATATAACAGAGACCTGACAAATCCCTATAGACACAATTACCTTGTTTCCCCTAGGGAAGCCAACGTGGTTCATCTAAAAGGGGATAATGAATCCTCTATATCTAGTTTGTGGCAATGCTCATCATCCCCCAATGCAATTATAGTATGTATACAGTTGTCACGTGTTCTAGAACAGCCTTGGTTTACTTTCTGAAATTATTTTAAGAAAAAGGAAAAAAGAAAATGGGCCTGTTACATACAGTAAACACATCCTATTTCAAAGATCATTTTAAATGGCTGCTTTCTCATTTTTTGTCCAATATAGTAATATAGTATTTAGGTAATGCATGTAATTAGGCTACATACTGTGTTAAAAGATACTATTGAATGAATATAGTGTATCATCTCACATTTTCAATCACAATTTTGATAACAGTGCTTATCTTGCGATTCTGCCTTTAGGCATATATCATAATTTGACATAGCTGTTTAATTAATACAGTATATTACAGTTTTTCACAATGCTAACACACTATAACTGCACTTGTGGCATAATAGCTGAAACCATTAACAAACATCTCTCAAACAATATCTTCACCATATCTGCCAAACTATAAGCACATTAACAAACAAATAAGTTTGCAATTATATAACACACTTTCTGCAAAACACTAAACACACTTAGCTACATTAGACACATCAATCAAAACTAAATGCCCTTTAATTGGAACACTATGATTCAAATGCCACACTAATCAATTAATTACATACACTCTGTACACACTGTGCTCACATGTGCAGTTTAAGCCAATTTGTTCACTCTGTTTGATAGTGTGAGAACTATAAATAGGCTTCAGGCTACTCTGGTTCATTGACCATCAGGTGTATGACTGCCAACCCCACCAACGCCTAACCCTTCTCCAGGCAATGTGAGAGGCCACCGATGAGGGGGGTGTGCCAGGGTTGGATACACAAACCTAGAAGATACGTCCTCCAATATTCTGGTCAGAGAAAAAGTTACAGTAAGTAGGTGCTGCGGCAAATGCAAATAGAAGACAGGACAGATCCCAATTATATTATTTGGTTTACAATAGCATGACTATTCTATTATCATCTTCCAGTCATTGTGTCTATACTGTTGAAGTGTAAGAACCAACGCTACAGTATGAGAAATATGCAAATACAACCTTTTTTTTTACCCTTTGCACTTGTGTTCATAGTTTACTCTATTCACTGATGGGGAATAGGTTCAGGCCTAGTCTATTCACTGATGGGGAATAGGTTCAGGCCTAGTCTATTCAC
>JAODLL010009089.1:0-27471 GCA_026546735.1 Forbesichthys agassizii | reverse complement strand
GTTGGGTTACAGTACATACTGTGAAGGGCTGGGTTACAGTACATACTGTGAAGGGTTGGGTTACAGTACATACTGTGTGCTAAAGGGTTAATTGGCCATGTGTGCTGATCAAAGCCTTTCAACTTTATCGTGGCCGGAGGCGCCGGTTATGAATTAAATTAGAAAAGGAGGACGAACGGATTGACGTTCGGCCGCTGTTTTGCCCGCGCATGGCGAGACAGGAAACAGCGGCTTCTGTCGACCTATGACCCAACCGCTGCCATGACGACGCTTCAACGTACCCTGAAGCGCATCAGATGGAGGGAGGAAATATGATAATGGTGCATAAACGTCTGCCGTGCGGGGACTGGCGCTGACAGGGTGAGACCCCCGCCCCCCCCTTCCCTCTCCTAAGGTCGGGATCCTTGGTTCTGTGGAACAGGGTGGAGAAGGGGCTCAAACTGACAGCGCAAAGCAGACGTGCTTTTCTCCTGTGTACCGGTGACCAGGGTGAGGTTTAATGGGCAGCGTGGTCCCGTCCCCCCTTCCCATTAACAAAAGGATCTGTCACTTTGCTGCCATGACAGGAGCGAGACTGGGTAAGGGGGGAGGGGGTCTTGGTTCCCGGGCCAGCCCCAGTTGGGTGTGTAGTTTACAGACAGGCTCTGGCTGCATGCCCGTCTCAGGTGCAGCGTGTCTGTGCCGTGTCAGAGTGAAGCAGTGTGACTTGGACAGCTCCAGGTGATGTTAATGGAGTCTCAAGCCGGTGTAGGTCATGTATAAACCAGAGAAAAAGGGTCAAGGGTCACAGAGAGCACCGGTGGGATCGAGGAGCATTCCCTCCATGTGGCAGGAGTGTGTCAGTTGTGATTCATTGCCAACGTGGGTGGAACATGTTTGCTTTATTTGGGTTATGGTAGCGTTTACTAAAGTGTTCCATGTGCCCTTCTACCACTAGATGGCAGACTAAGCACGCCAGCATCTCAGACCAAAACTAATTCTCTGTGGGCCCCACACACACACACACACAGGGAGTATACTGACAGTTCTCCGCTCAGGATGCAATTACACCTCTATATCTTCACATATGAATAGCTGTTTGAATTAATGTAAACATTATTGTAGACCACCTTAAAATTACTGTAAATACTGTTTACAGCAATATACCATTATGCAGTAACTAACAGTGATGTTATATGGGAAGCAGGGTTTAAAGGATTAATCAATTTCTTTGATTATTGTAATCAGTTTGCATTACTGTCATACATTCACGACAGACTTGACTTCGTTAATAGCTGCGTTTTCCTTTACAAAAACATCCCCTAACGGAGACTCCATATGGTAAGTCTTGACACGAGTCAATTAACCCCGCATCCAACCGAATCATTTTGTTACTCTTTTTAAAAGTAAACTCAGAAAAGTGAATGTTTGTAGTAGATCTGAAAGACGGGAGCCCACTTTATCCCACGCGCAACGCTAATCTCAGTCTACATGAAAAGGAGTTGAAAGGTACGAAAGAGAGTGGTGCCATTTACAGTTAACTTAAATAAATACCTGAAAAACAGACATGAACTACATTTTAAAATGAGATATTATAGCATACTGCATATCCACAGTTTTGCTGTCAAAGTCGCCCAGGTATAGTAGCCTATTGTAACCGTCTTAATTAAAGTATAAGAGAAAACATTTTTGAATTAATACACATTACCCACATTCATAAACCTGCAATCCACATGCAAACTAAAATGTGGAACATGGCTTACAGGCACATAAGATAATAATCATATCTGATGTCTGCGGCATATTTGCAGCTAAATTATTGAGCTTTAAAAGATTTTACACAAGGCATATTGGACGTGCTTCCTTCTTAAACACATATTTGCTCTGACACATGACAGACTGTCTGTCTGTCTGACAGACAGATAGATAGATGATTTATTACATTCTACATTTCATTCAACAGTAGGTGCATTTGAGTCGACACAGTGTTTACGTCACGCTAGAGAACGTCTCCATACACTATAGTACAGCACGCCAAACACTTCTCAGCAGTCAAAGGCCGGGCTTCCACACGCCAAGTCTGGGAAGCACGTCTCGCCTTCCGTTACATAGCCAGACATTACAGTGCCTTTTAATGCGCCAAGCCCCTCCCATTCCCCGCGCTCGCCTCTAATACATTCAAATGAAATTCACCCTCGCCAAGAGCGGCTGAGGGGGAAGCTAAGCTATTCGTGCAAGGGCCCTGACATCCCCCTTCTTTTGGTTTCATCTCATCTCTACACAAATTCAATTTCAATTTGGAGAAGAAAAAAAAAACAGATTCTGCGTTATTGCGTGTTTGTCAAACATCGACATTAATCTGAGCGGTCCGTCGGGGGTGAGGGGTGTGTGCGTTTGTGTGTGTGTGTTGGGATGGAGGAGGTGGGTGTGTGGGGGGGGGGGGGGTGCGGTGGGGGTCAGGGGGCTAGATGGAGGCACCGTCTCCCTCACCAAGTTGTCTGCAGGCAGGCAGGAGGGTGAACCGGATCAAGCGGCATGCTAATGACTCCCATGCGCGCACACCTTGGGTCTGCATGCCCGATCTGAAGTCAATCAAACGCCAGCCACGAGGCAGGCAGAGCCACAATGGCTTCACTCTGGGTTTTATGTGAGCTGAGCTGCCAGTCAAAAAAACAGAAAAAAAAGATACCCATAGGAAGGCACATATTTCTTTATCTCGAAATAATGGGGACCACAAAATTGCATATAGGCTGCACACACCCACACACACACCAACAGCAGTTGGCGCAGGAATTCTCACACACCTGTGCGACACGACGGGTCAAGCAGCACTTTACTTTAGTATTTTCTGAACCAAAACGGCAACTAATTTGACCCCCCCGGGGGAAGGGCGCGAACAAGGAAGTGTGGTGCATTCATTCGCTGGGACAACCGCTTGTCAGCGTTTTTTTTTTTTTTCCCACCATGCAGGCTTCCTGGCCGCGGGAGGTGGAGAGGGGTTTAATAAAGATAAACAAAGGAATGAATAAGTAACGCAGGAGAAAAAAGGGAAACATCAGCCCTGGTTTTGATGCACATATTGATCTTGGCAGACTTGACACCTCCCTCCCGCTATCCCGGGACGAGCTTGATGTCAGCAGAACCAAACCCATTTGTCCAGCTCAGCACAAAAGAGAAGAAACGTTCTGATAAATATGGCCGCTTCCCTGCAGAGGCATTGTGTGCGTCAGCATTGAGCTGTAGGAGAAACTATTTTCTTGTAACATACATTGTTGTTGTTGACACTGAACAAACTGCAGCTCTGGAAAACATTTTGAGGCCACATAAAAATATAACAATATATAGTGTAAATGTAAAAAAGATACAAGTAAAACAATTATATATAAAGAAATTAAAAAAATATATAAATAAATAATATAAATCTAAATGTGTGTGTATATATATATATATATATATATATATATATATATATTAATTTAAAAAAATAAAAACATACATTATATTTTCTTTTATAAATTGTAAATATCTGAGGAACTGCTGTAGTGGCTATTTCCAGAGATGCAGAAGATTTAAAGGTGGATATTAAATATTTTATGGGGAGATATTAGCTGAATTGCTGAAATGTTTAAGAAATTGGGCTTCGCAAGCTCCTTGGTAAAACAACGTAGGCTAATACCTTTTTTCCTGTACTGGATAGTACTGCACAGTGGCAGAATATGCTGTCCCACAGAGGGATGTGATTGGTGTATCAAAAGGAGATTTATACGCCAACGGATGCTGCTGTCTGTACACAGAAGGTGAATTATGATTCCACCCAAAAACCACAAATGGTTCATCATGCGGTTCAAACAAATTTACTTTCACCCAAAGGCTCTATGCGGCTGCCCGTATATTGTATTGTTCAGCGTAGGAACTGACATTAAAAACCTTTGACCTCGAGAGCCCTGAATTACTGTTTTGAGTTTGTAGGCTCAGATTATCATGAGTTTGATGATTTGGTTGATGCTGGTTTCTGTCATACTTTCTGTGGGCCTGGCACTTTCCAAAATTAACTGCAGAGGTATAAAATACATATTTGGTTTATAAAAATCATTGATCGATTGCTCCCGTTCAAGGTGTAGATTGGACTGATCGACTGTGACAGCTAATCCCACGTTTTTATTATATATTTTGAACCTATGAAAGTTTTCAATTTGCCTTCTTTGTAAAACATGTCTCCCGAAGGGACCAAATAAAAGTGGGCTGAATTGAATTGAAATGAGAATAAATTGGGTACCAGCCTCCCAGAGCGGAAGAAGGAATCACTGAACCAGCATTGCCTTTCCAAAGTTGTTACCTATATAAACGAATATACACTGTGTGTTTAAAGTGAAAGCAACATTAAGGGCTGGTTCATAGTATACGCAAGCTACGCTACGCAAGGCGTCTGTTAATGCTACAATTGACTCTTGTTTAACTAACTTACAAAATGCGTTAAGAACTTATACATCGGAAAGATTTAAGTACAGCACAATGTGAAAATGATTATACATAGTATTAATGCTACATTTGGTTTGCCTATTGCATCTTAACCGTCCTGGAGGGGTGGATTCCTCCCTCTGTGGTCCCTTTTCAAGGTTTCTTCACTTTTTTTCCACATGTAGTTTTAATGGAAGTTTTTCCTTGCCCGGGGCGAGGAGCAGGTTAAGGGGGTGTTGTTTGTTTCCATGTGAAATGTAGGCTGTAAAGCCCTTTGAGACTGCAATGTGAGTAAGGGCTATATAAATAAAATTGACTTGAGGGTTTGAGGGTTTGATGCTTATTTGTGTGGCAAAATATGTCATCCTCAATTTTGTAATGCAACGCAACCAACTGATTTACTTTGGCGTCCGAGTAGCTTCCAGAGACTATGAACCAGCCCTAAGGCAAAAGGTATGGAGTAACTGCCTTGAGAAGAGACAGTGGTCTGTAAAAACGTATATTTCAATTTCTTGCGTTGCTATCTTTTTCATTCGATAATATTAATCAGGATAAAATGCTACATAATTAAACACCTAAAATTACTTTGCCAGGCATATTCCCATCATCTTTTAATAATGGTATTAATTTAATAATGTGTGATTAAAAATGTGTAACTCTTCACTCCAGATAGCGGTGCTCATTTCAATTAAGACTGAAGACAATATAAACTCAACAATTCATCTCACGCGTCAAGATGCAGAAGAAGGTAGCAATTTATTTAACAGCTGTAGAGCTCACGGTCGAACATGAGCATGTGGTTCGGGGGTTCAAGGTATGCCAGAGATGCGCATTTGAAATCCTCCTGATACAAGGATTTACCTTCCCACTAAGTCACACCCCTTGTAGGGAGGGGTGTTGGCTTGTTGGGGCTATGGAGGGGTGTTGGCATCTGCGGTAAAACAATGAAGGCCCTGATATCTTGCTTTTGTGCAATGCGTACACGTACTGTAGACAAGCGGCTCCTTCGTGAAAGGCATTGTTCATCCCTGGCCAAAAGTTTAATAATATTTTCCTTGACCTATACCTCTAAATTTCCACAACAACAACAAACATGTGAAATCTGTCTGTCCAATCATGATATTCTGCACCTACGTTCAAGTGCTGCATTGTATCACGAGTAGCTTTAATGTCTGAGGACGTGCACAAACTACGCTCCAAAGGAACGCAGGATACGGGCCCGATACGCATGGTAGCCATCTTGCGTGTGCGTAGTTAAAAGCAAGTATATTATATGTTAAGCCTGATTGAGTTGCCAAAATAAATAATTAAATATATAGAATAATTCCCAGCCTGCATGATTTCAGGTGACCTAAGCATGTGCACAGTAGATTAGCCAGGTTAGGCAGTCAGGAATATTTTCATTCACAGCCGTTTTTCACTGAGGCACTGCCATCAGGTGTCAATCAAATCAACAGCATATGATTGGGCCACAATAAGCCAATCAAAACAAGACCCACGTGCATGGGGACAGTATCACAGTATGTGGAGCAAGGCAAATCATAGAGTCTGGGTTTACCAGACTATCCACAGAACACCTTGTATTGAAACTTTAGACTCACTGCAACTATTAGCTGTTTTTTTTTTAAAATCTGTGTTTAATCACTTATTAAACGCAAAGCTTGATTAAAAATGGACATTATGGCAAACATGAGTTCCAGAGCTACCTCAGGGAGCTGGCTTAATTAAAAAGCATACAACATCAAATGTGCCATTAAATTATGTCCTTGTATTATGGGGAAAAGGCTCGTCTGAATCAATTGCTGGATCAATAAGTCATTGGAAGTGCTCTAAAACTGATATTTCCCCCTGGAGGTGTACTGACTGTAAGCTTTGATTTACTATTGGGGGTCTGGTTGGTTGTGGACCCCAAGAGCCTTTATCACCTTTAGAAATATATATTTTTTCTCTCCCTCTAGTTCCAAATGACCAAGACCCTCTCACAGATTTATACATGATACTTGATATACAGTATATTTACACTACTGCATCTATCCATCTTTGTTTCTGCATTTTGTGTTTGTGTTCCTTATGTTACTAACAGAGGGGTTTCAAGATCATACAACAGGAGAATGTTCACACATTTCTCACATCAAGATCATCGATTTATTGACTTTCACGAGTGATCACAGTGGAATAAAACCCTGAGAATTTGTTTGGTTCAGAGGGGCTTTGGGGGTGGGGTAGAAGAGGATGGCAGGTTTGGTGGTGGTGGGAGACTTTCAACAGCTGCCATGGTTTATCTCCAGCCTTGCAAGTCCAGGGAAGGAGCGACGTTTCGGAAATCAAAGTCTTGCAGGTGCAAAATTTAATCTTGAATGTAAATTGATTTGGAGATCAAACACTCTGCAAGCCCCTCTATCATTTTAATCAGGGACAGTTGAGGAGTTGGCAGTGGAGAGAGAGAGAGAGAGAGATATGCTAAATTTTCTGAATTCGGCAAATGTAGCCCGCAACCTTGAGTAAGGTTGGTGGGAATTTGGTAGGTTCATCTGCCGACTGTCATCCCACAAAGGACAGGTTGGAACTACACATTTCTACACCTATTTCCAGTCATTTCTGCCATTTTAGATCTCATAGAGGTAGAAATGTGAGCTATACAGTTGTAGGTGGCAGTTAAAATCAGTACGCTTATATGTTAAAATCATAGCAGAAAAACACTGACCTTCAAATATGCTTCCCTGGAGACCTGTATGAAAAATACCATCCTGGATGATATCTCCCATTTGGCAGGTTATTAGGCATAATAGCCGACTCAGACTCACAGTTCATTTATCACGCAGTGAAGCCCTGATTGGAAACACCATTCCATTGATACACAGGATCTCTCATGCCGGATTCATACAGCTTAAACACAGTGGCTTCTAAAATTGCTCAATTCATTTGGTCTTCTAAGCCATGTTTCATTTGCTACTGCAATTCATTCTATACCACTGACTTTCACTCCTCTCGTATTTCTTAACCACTTGGGTGTGCCCGAGACAACTTGGCTCAAGTCCCAAGTTGAAAATGCACAATACAAAGTCGAGCCTGGGACACATTCCTTGTCATGAGTGTTAATTGAGCCAAAGTCATATCCTACATATAAGTGTAAGTACCAATTTAATATATCGTGAAACAATACATTTTCTTTTCCAATTTGATATTACTACTTCCAGCTTAAACTAACGTCATATAAACATACAACAAATTCTAACATGTATTAAAAACCAAAGTTTCAAAGTCCCTAGCAAAGATGCACCGCACCCCCCACCCCCCCCACCCCGTTCTCAACTCCGGACACTTCACGTCAGTTTCTGGGTGGAGAGTCGAAGGCCACTATGCAGGCAGCCACTCCCTCTCCTTCACACCCCGGCTGGCCAATCAGGCCGCATCAAATTTCCCATGAGCAGATTAAGCTCTTGGGACGGGACCTGCCCCAGATTTTATGCTACATTGAACTCTTAACCCATTAAAGCAGGGTCATCTGCGGACAGTTTAATTGCAAGAAGCTACGGTGTATTAACTCATACTAAAGATTAAATCACACACATCCCACTTCATATCTCCTCTTGCTGCTTCTAAATGTATTTTGCCCTTCGCACTCTCGTTTCACATACTGCAGTGTATGCACATTTTTGTATTCCAGGCACTAACTTCCTAGCCTGGTGTAACCACACCATATTCCCTTTGTGAATGGGTCTGGCCACGCTCCATTTGGAAGTGTTCGCAGTCGTTTCCTCCTACAGTACTTGGCGTAAACCTCTGGTTAATTTTGAAACTATTTGATAGCCTTAACCAAACGCCTCATCTAGCTCAACCACCATTTGGAAACACGTTAGACTTCAACGTCATCTCACTAACACACGCTGATTGGGCCGCCAGCAGTGTGGCTCTGCAAAAACTAATGTGACCAGGGTTTCAGCGAAATTAATTGAGCGTAGCGGGCGGAGCCAGGCTACCATCTTCCAGGGACAGTCTGACATGTTGCTGCCCCGCTGTGTATACAGTAAACATAACTAGACCTAATATTCACTTGGTGAATCTAGACATGGTGCATCATGAAGTGTTTGCAGTTGTCTCCTACTGGGCGTAGACCTCTGGTTCGTTTGGGATAATCGACCAAGTGTGTGGACCTGCAACTTGACTGAAGCGTCTAGTGTGTGCGCTTATCTAGGAGTGCTGGATAGGTTGCTTGCATCTTGTGTTTGCAACAAAAACAGTGTTGTTTCTCGGCCACAAAACAATCTCCCATTTCCCCTTATAAGCACAGTAGATGAATAAATGATTATAGAGATGTTTGATTGAGATTCAATTGGGCTTTTAGCGCAATGGGCCTGTCAATGGGTGACGAAAGCATGATTGCTGGATGCGAAATTGAGAGATGGATTGTATGTGGCAACGAAACCACAGTGAATTAATAAATCATATATATTTTTTTAATCTGTCTCTTGCGTGACTCAACAGATTGTTTTCCGCAGATGATTATGAAACAAAATAGAGAGATTGTTGACAAAATGATTAGGGAAGTATTATGGCTTTCAGGGGAATAGCAGATGGGAGAGAAATCAGAGGGACTACAATCCGTGGTGGTTCAACAAAAAAAAAAAAGAACAACACTAGAAATATGCCAGAACACTGAAGACTGACTAAATTGTTCATTTAAGGAGTGAAAAAACAACAATGTGAGAACAAAGGGCTGGTTGAGCTTTTGGAGAACACAAAACGTGGTGCTTTAATGGCGTTTCTCTTCTCATTTATTTTTTTTACCACATTACCATTTAACACCATTTGGTCATTAAAGCGATATACAGTATATGACCAAATGGTGTTATATGACTTTCTGCCACTAGATGTCATACACCAGCATCTAAGATCAAACACGCAAACACGCACTGTACATCCGTCCCGAGGAGCCCAGATCACAAAGCATACAGAAGGAGTGTGGACTGTATCTTTACACATAAAATCGTTTTTTTGCTGCTCTAAAATATCACGTTTAACGACTTTAAGCAGATGCTTTTATCTAAAGAGACTTAGTGATTACAAAAACCAAGAACAACCAGTTACCGGTGCTGTAGGTTGGGAAACCAATATGCTCTAGAGTATCTAATGGTTATGAACGTGATAGGCCTACTGTACTTGCTAGTAGAAGCAAAACAATTAATTAAGCATTTCGCCGAGATACACAAGCAACAACCCTGATTTTCCACACAAAGATATAGATTGCCATCCCGTTTGCGCTGAGCCTCAAATGCAGTCGATAGCGTTAGGGATTCAATGTGAAGTCCTCAACTTCAGCAGCGGGTGAACAATATCAGTTATCAATATAAAAGTACTGAGTTTGACCCCGTCAGCTTGACCTCCCCCGGTAGCACAACGCAGGCACTCCGCGGGCCATTCCATTCATACTGGCCTTTAAGTGGCCTTTAGTTTGTTATCCATCCCCCCCAGAGCACCGGCACACCACACTGTGGCAGGCAAGAGAAAGGACTGTAAAGGGCTCAACATTTGAGTTGGATTTGGCGTACAGTATGCACCACCGAATGAAGCTGCTGTTCAGGAACAATTGACCAATCCCAAGCCCCCGCCCCTTTTCACTTGCCTTCCAATAAAAGTTAAGCATTTTTTTAGCGTCGTTTGTGAGTCCCGTTGCAAACTGGAAACTTTCCTAAACCTGCGTTAGCCTCGGTGTCCTCTTCAACCGTGAACATCCAATGTGTGATGTCTACATTTTGTTCATGTTTCATTTGGTCGCTGGGCCTTATTAGCTTCTAATGATGATTGCATCTCCTGCAGTGATCCTGAGGTTAAATTGGACGAGGAAGTGCTTCTACATAGAGGAGACTTGAATGGAAGACGTTTTGAGTTTTGTGTCAAAATGTGCGTAACGAAAGATCGCATTCGTGAGGAATGAGGTTGACACTTGTAACGCCAGCCAGTTATGGATTTGAACCAGCGACTTTCCAATCACCTGACATCACCTGACATATCTTTGTTACCAATGCTGCCCACTAAAAAGGGTGAATTTAAATAGTGGTCATAGAGATACATTTGATCTTACCTCAAGTATCAGTCTGGGGAGCTTGGAAATAATTGTGTTTCCAAGTGCACAACGAATGCTGTGCTGTGCAGTGCGTACCTACGTGCAGACCTGTGCGTTTCTACAAGCACAGGTGACATCCCTGGCCTGGATGTAGGTGGAGCTTAATTAGCCTCACCTGGCCAGGGCATTATAAGAGTGCTTCGAGCACACTATTCACTCGATGACCCTCCTGGCACCACACATGCCATTTGTTGTTTGGTTTTGTTTAGTTGGCATGCAACACGCACCACACATATTCAGTACATACACCTACAGACATTCACACCTCATTGTATGTTTCCGTTCATCTATGTTAGTTTGGAGATTTGAGTTATGTTTAGTGTATGGCCTTTGAGCCAGGCTGTAACAGCGAGCAGTGTGCAAGAGTTCAACCACCGTGGGCAGGGGCAGGATAGCCTGTTGTGACAGCAAACAAAAGGAGAACTTGATTGCAGTTCTGTTCTGAATACCCCCGAAATATAACATGTTTCTATAAAAAGTATAGGAAGGACCATACGCTATGGACGCATTATTGGTAGGCTGTGTTTCATTATTGTTATAAAAAATAGTATTACCTGCGGGAATTAGCTACATATTCGAGATGCATTTTCCTTCTCTCAGCTCAAAACTGCCAGTTCTAAAAAATCAGTTATCACACTCGATCTGTTAGCAAAACAAAAGAGCTAGCTAAAATAGGTCAAACCAAGGCCCTTCTGCACGCTCGTTTGCTTGACAACGTTTTTAAAAATTTTTATTTAGCTTTGCGCTCTTTGTTGAGAGAGCAGCTTTCTGCATGTCTGAATGACCCTTAACCCTGCGCTCAACACCGCCAATGGTTTTGTAGCTGGTTGTAGCCAGGTCGCTTTGTAGCCATCGCTGGTGGGCGTGTCTGCCCTGTCACTCAAAGAGGTACGTTACCGCGTCTGCCTTGCTGCGTGCGTTAGATAAACAAACTCAAGAACGGGGAGGGGCGTCGACGACACATACACACATCTACTCTGTGATTGTTTAGTCGCTACACGGTGTCACTGAACATTTGAATAGAGGTCGATGTTGGTCAACTTTCCAAGTCGCCCGGCGCTCATTGAAATGAAGGTCTGTCGCTTTGTACAGTAGCGTATTGTAGATGGCGGTGTGTGTATACATACACACACACACACACACACATACACCTACGTTACATACACACGTACGTTTTACACACACAAACACACGCACAGTACACACACACGTACGTTTTACACCAACAAACACATACGCACAGTACACACACACAGACACGTACATTACACACATATGTTAAACACACACATACAGTCTGGGAGAGAGAAAGAGACACCTACTGGTACACAGCCTCAACTCCCCCCCCCCCCCCCTTTCTCCGCCGCACTTCATTCCTGTGGCGGGAACCGTCAGGTCCGTGTTGCTAGGCAACCACACACTGTCTTAAGATCTTCCCAGTCGAGCTTTGAAGGTAATGAAACAATGCCCCTCTATTTGGTCCCCAATTAAATATACAGGTAAAAAAACCCACTTCCTTCCTTCTTTTTTATCAGCTCATGTGAAGATAAGATAGGAAACGGACAAAAGAAAAATACAATAAAATAAATATATATAATAACCCAATAACACGCTCACTCATTTCACTCCCGACGACAATTATGAGGAGGAGGTGGAGTGCCCAAGTTGGGAAAGCAGCTGTCTTCTTCAAGGTTAGCGCGCCTGAAGGTTAGCGTAGCATACGCCGATGCGTTGCTCCAGTCTACGCTCCACTGACACGCATCCTAACCTCCCTCGGCAGAACTAGCAAGATGGCGGCCGCCAGCCTTGATTGACGCACGTCAGGAGGGACGACTTCGAGCAGTGTCTTTTGCGAGATGATTGATGACCTTTCATTTGCCGACGGCCAATAGGACTGCACCTCCTTACACCCCTCCAAACACACACGTTGCTTTTGTTAATTAGAGGTTTGGCCTCTATTACAGTGCAGGCAGGCTTGTACGGAGTGCGTACATGATGTGCGCGCACGTGGTCACCAGGTCACTATGCCAGCCGGAGTTACGGTATCTAGCTGGAGATACAGTATTATATATATGGCGTTCAGAATTATAACTAGACCCGCATTATAACAATCAATAGTTTTATTTGATGTTGTTTTCTAACCTCCATTGTTCTCCAACGTATGACGCCGGAGTACAATGCAGATAGGCTCCCTCTCCTTGCTTCATCAACCAGACATTAAAAGGTGTCACTGAACCCAGCCCTGAAGATAATCAAAGCGGGAAAAGGTGTTAAGAAAAAGGTTATTTTAAAAGGTTGGCTATACTAGGGGCGATTTCCACCTCAATCTAGCCCACATTTGACACGGTGGAAAGATATGTTAACGTTGCATAGTGTATTACTCCATATAGGAAGAACTGCTATTTACTGCCACTCTGTTTCTTTCTGCAAACTTAGGATCCAGAGCTCCATTGAGTCTAACGTGTAAGGCCACCCCAGCCCAGCCATCAATCTAGATAACTACTTACATGCTCTGTTATACTCTAAAGGCAATCTTTAGTCACGGGGTTCAGGCGAGTTCCAGCGCTAGAGCCTCGTTTTATTTTGTGTCCCACACGTTTCTTTCATTATGTAATTGCTCTGCTTCAATCCGCCCAGCTGCGTCAGGGCCGTCGCTGGTGTTCTGCCGGTCCGAGGCGGGAGACAGACGGACGGACGTGAACATCAGTCTTCTAATCAAAATGTAAATCTGCGTCTGCCTGTCGGGGGCATTAGTGCATTGTGGAGGGTGAGTCTCAAGGCTCCAAATTGAAAGATGATGAATGCGGCCGCCTTGTTTTTGATGCCTTTGACGCGAGGTAGCTCTGAAATTAAAAAACGCAGCCTTGGCAGGGGGAATGAATGAATGAATGAATAAATAAATAAATAAATAAATAAATAAATAAAAAGAAAACCGGTCGGAGAATGAAGCCACAAGGCGAGGGAGAATCAACTCTGGGCGTCAAAAGGGACATGTTGTTCAACCTGCCTATAACAAGGAACAACAAACAGCCGCTCGCTGATAGCGGATAAAGAGGAGATGCCATGGCCTGATGACAAAGGAGGTGCAAGGTATCTGCCCATCAATCACACCTCCACACTCACAAAACATGACAGCCGCGTTCTCTGACCGTTGCTGTCAAGCATCCGTGCAAAACCTTCACACACACACGCGCACGTACGCACACGTGCGCACACTTGCGCGCGCACACATGCACACTCGCGCCGGCACTGATTTATTGAGAGGCCATCTGTCATACACACAATGCACATGTGATATTCATTGAATGTGTCTGGGATGCACATTTCGATTTGTGCGCAACGCGCGCCTGTGTGTGTGTGTGTGCGCTTGTGCGCGCACGTGCCTGCACATGTCTGATGTGCTGTCAGCATTGATGTTTAGGGGAAAAACAGATAATAAAAGACTAGTTTGTCAGCTCTTAAGCCTAGCAGAGACAGAGAGAGATAGAGATAGAGATAGAGAGAGAGAGAGGGGGGGAAGACAGAAAGAATAGAAAATGAGAGTAATTGTAATTTGACCTCAAACTTAAAACTCTGTTCAAAGCTCTGTGTGTGTTTCTGTCCTAAGTACTAAAATAGTACAAACTATATATACAGTTCCCGTATACAGTATATGTGTGTGTGTGTGTGTACATAGTCTGTATATACAGTAGTAGTTAGCAAGTTAATCCTTGTTAATCTGGTGTCTGGGTTTGGGCTTTTGCAGCTGCATAAACTACATCCTTGAATATATTTTTCAATTTTGTGTACAGTTTTCCCCCACCCCCTTTATGTTATGATTATTTTGGTGTGCATGATTACACTCTACACCAGAGACTGCTTTGATTGCAACAGCTCAGCTGGTGTTTTGGGAGTTATTTCAGACTTGGTGCATTGGTGGTCATTTAGAAAAACACAGTTTTTTTTTGAGTTACGCTTCAGCGAATCATATCCTCAACTGAAAGGTCATCTGAGGCCAGTTTATTTCTGTTATGCAGACAATGCTACACAAATGGGTTTGGCTCTATTTGTCAGTTTACAGATTGTCAGTCTACAAATGACCTCTAAAGAGGTTTATGACTGGCACCTATGCACGTCTAGGACATCTAGTAATGACTCTGAGCGGGGATCCATTCTGAAATGTATGGCACTTATTTCCAACCTACCTTTTTATTTGATATATTTGATATATTAAGTTCTTAAATTACACGGTTTTAGATAGGCCTTCAGCCCATTGCACAGACAGAATAGTAACTGATTTCCAAACTGATTTCTCATGCTTCACATCATTTTATGTTCAAGAACATGTTGAAATCCATGCAGACAGAAAACACTTTCCTTAAAATCACAGAAAGGAGAGGCAATCGTCATTTGACGTGGTGATGTAGATAATTATTCTAAAGGCACAATGTGTAACATGCAGTATAATTGTATATGCATCCTAGACCCTCCTGAGAGCATTATAATGTAGGCGGGTGTACAAGCACAATAAGCTTCAACAGTGTTACGCCAATAACCACAATAACCCTCGTTCGACAGCAAAAATATGCACCACCATTTTATGTCAAAACGCACACCTCAACCTATATTATTAGACACCGCTCAATAATTATTATCTGCTAGGCTGCATTTAATAAGGACAAGAAATTATGAAAGACTAGCGCGAATAAATTACACAAATTGATCACTTGGTCAGTGGTCAACATTGTACAACGGATATATATATATACATACTGACTGCCCAGCAAAAGTGCATTAAGATTCCGTGCCAACTCTGTCTGGTCGCTGTCTGGTTTCCTGCTGAACCAGGGCCCCCTTTTCCCCAGCTACAGTTCCCCGGGGTTATCTCAGTCTCTCCGCTGTGTGGAATAACACAGTCTCGTCAACAGGGCAATAACTTCAGAGCAAATCACAGCACAACACCAGTATCACAGGAAGTGACAGCTGGATAAGTCCTCTTGCCAGATTATGTGTGACGCATGAGCCATCCATCAGAAGATTCTGTCAGCCCTTCTGATAGTTGAATAGGTGCCTGGATAAATGGGGCTATATGTTTACGTACTTTAGTTTGGTCAAATAACTGTCATGGGTATTGGTAACTAGTTTTACATCCCCATTTAGTTTGAATAGTGCAATTGGATTTGATAGTGTTTTGTGATAATGACTATTATATTAGTCTATATTAGAATATAGTATAAAAAACAACTATACGACTACAATTTATTAGTGTTAACATACAGACACATGCACCAACGCATTCCATTTGTAACATATCTGGAGTTGGAGACCTACAGCAACAAAACTAATGTTGTGTAAAAAGACTGCAGCTTCCTGGAATAAAAATACTTTTGCCTACTGCAGGGCACTTCATTTTACCTGCTGGGACATGACCCTGTATTACCATTTGCCGTAGCGCGTCACCTGTTTTTGAATAGGCTAATGGAGAAAGTCCTTAAAAATCTGGAGCATCAATTATATACTAAACGTCTTTATTCTCTGGCTGGAACCAAAAATCCTCGATCCGTCCTTCAGATACTGGAGATCTTTGCACTTCCTGACGTTCTTCTCTCCCTCTCTCTTTTGTCCCGTCCATTTGCCCCCATGCCCGCTCGGGGGTTCTCTTGACTTTCAGCTATGCAGCCGCACTTCACATTTAAATCACAGCGGGAGGTACAATGACTAAAAACTGCCTCTCACAACGGCATGATGATTAAAGTGCCCAGACAAGAGCTGGAAACGTATCTTACAGGTATTCAAAAGAAGGTTTTCACCTTGGTGTAATTGGACCCTACGTGGTGTAAAGATGTAAAGTAGTGTTTTGAGTACGGGCTGTAAATTAACTCCTCCAGTGTACCGAGCTCCAAACAGCGAGTGGGGCGTTTTAGTTTGTAATATCTTTCAGTCACTTAGTTTTGGATAAAGGTATTCCATTATGGATAAATACCTTTCGTCTTTAGACCTTCCATATAGGCCTAAGGTTGAACCAATACAAATATTGTATCTGTTATGACACAAAAGCTTATAATCAATGTAAATTATGTTTAGTATAGAATAGTATATAGACTATAAAGTTTGCTACCTGTACAGCTATGCTGCTTTAGTTACGTCAGAAGATTTATCCATCGTCATCCGCTTATCCGGAGTCGGGTCGCGGAGGCAGCAGCTCCAGCAGGGGACCTCAAACTTCCGTTTTCCAGAGCCACATTAACAAGCTCTGACAGGGGGATTTAGTCCAACTAAATTCCTTATCTTGTTTCAGATTATGAGGTCCCACAGACTAGGATTTAGAAAGGTCAGGCGTATATACAGTACGGGGAAACTTCTATCAAGCATTTCATTCATTTGTGATGCCCTGATCTGCTACTTGTCTTTCATCTGTGCTGGTTTAGGCGGCCGAGCCGCGGAATTTGTGCGACAAAATATCAGATCAAAGGGCGGAAGAAGAAAAGGGGGGTTGCTGGCATGTTTACAAGTTGTCCCCACCCGCCCCAGTACTGTCCGGTCACCCAAGTTACAGAGGGGAAGGGGGCGGTCGAGGGAAGGTCATTAGAGGAAGAACGTCTGCCGTCCAATTAGTGGCTTGGATGCACTCGTCTGAAGTCAAGCATGAAAAGCTTGGCACGTATTCATAGGCACCTTCGGACTCATTTGCATTGAATTCCTAACTCGGGTATTTACGTACCAGGAACGAAACACGACGACACGCACATGCACACACAAAAAGGGTGCAACAGTTAAAAGAACATATAGTCTAACTGCTTTATAAATCTTTAAACTCCTGTCAAGTCACACCAACCTTTCCAACTGCCTCTCCGAGAAGCAGGAAATATACAAATATAAAAAAAATTATATTTACTTACTTATCTCCCTTCTCGCCCCCTCACAACGTTGTTGGAATCGGGTATACAGGATTTCAGCACTTCTCACTTATTTTTATACACTGTCAGAGGAGTTTGAGGTGAAGGGGTGGAGTGAGGCTAACACATAAAGCTAGCTAGCTAGCTGCTATATCTAGACATGTTGCCGTATGTTCACACACAAAACCTTGTGTGGAACTGCAATGGTGTTTCAACAAGCATTGTGCTCTGTGCTCGGGTTTTTGACCAGAGGAGGTCTATTTATGCGATACACAAGAACAGTGCAGCTATATTTTACTTTAAAGAGTACGTGTAAAATGTTCTTAGCGAGGTCACAGCGTGCTCTTCATATAAGATTCAAGCGGATTAGATGCAAAGATGCAGCCATCCACTTCACTTTCCAGAACATCTACTTTAGCTGCAATTTCGGGCCAGTATTAGCAAACCCAATTTAGCCACAAATTGACAATTTGGTCATTTTAGCGGAAGCAACTCACAGCACCCCTTCCTTGTCATCCAAAGTCTACACTTGTGATCAGTTGTACTTCAAACATTAAGAGTGAACTGCTGGGGACAGACATCCAAGGGTCACCTAAATGGAGAAGGGTCTGTTTTATAGTTCTAGTTTGGAACGGGAATCTGAGCTCCGGCATTTCACAAAGAAACCGAACCTTGAAACGTGTTCGCAGTGCAGCCATTTAGCCTTTTAAAGTCACAGACATGTTTTGGCGGCCTTAAAATAAAGCAAAAGCAAAACACAGCATGAATGTACGTTAAACAAGCCCCCACCCCCACCTATGGAAGGGGGTGGGGGAACAGGAGGAGGAATAAGGAGAGAAGACGCCGATTCTCTGACATGAACCATAAAACAAATCGGGAAATAAAGAACGACTCGACAGAATAAGGGATCTGTCTGCGTGTGGCTGCGTTTACTTTGGGTGGCGATGACCTCGCCGGAGCCAAGGACTAGCGGTCCAGCACACCCCCACCCCCACCATCTTCTTAACACACACTTACACACACACCAACACACTAACACACACACACACACCTCCAGAGAAAGATGGATTCCGCTGCCCGGAATGGACCGGGATTATCTCCCCAGCGCAGGAGCTGGAAGAAAAGGAGGCAGGCGAACATTGGCGAGCGGTGAAAAATGAGGTTGCGAGATACTATTTCTCCTTTAATTCGCAAGGGGTGGCCTGGCGCTCCTCGCGATAACGCGCAAGTGATCAACGTCCTTTGAGTTTGGCCGTGACTCAAACACTATCGCCACACACACACACACACACACACTTCGATTGTGGTACAGGACACATATTTTGCTTCCTCCAACATTTACAGGGCCATGGGTCAGTGAAAAAGGAAACAGAGGTGCGCAAATATAGAGAGGAACCATCCGGGAGGTGCAATCGCACGGCGTCAGCGAGCTTAGCTAGCTAGCTAGCTCGCTTCTCTGGAACACAAGACAGACCGAGATTTACGATCACTTGCAGAGGAAAGCGCTCCACCAGCCCCAGGAGGCTGCCGGAAAAGTCTGAGCCCCATCCCCCTTTGCGTGAAAAGTGGTAGTTTGTCCAAGGACACAGTTGCGCCCACAAAACATAACTCTAAACCCCCCACACCCGTTTCTTCCCTCGCGCGCACGCGCCCTCATTATTCAAGCGTCATCACGGCAGAGTGTGTGTGTGTGTGTGTGTGTTCGCCTGCCGCTCTCGCTCTTGGGCAGCGATACGAGCGAACGCGCCGAGCACTTAGTCAGCAGTCTTGGCGTCTAAGTAAATGGGGCAAATAAATGGGCCCCCTTTAAAAATGAATATGATTCGCTTCATTTGCGCATAGGAAACTTCAAGTTTGTTCTTTGTTTCTTTAACTCCTTTATGTTCAGCTAAAATAAAATGTCACATATATTACTGTAATACCACACAACTATCCACAGGCCACACTGAATAGGTAGGGCATGTTATTTCCCTGAAGAGACTTCACTGTCTGGTATATGCTGTACATGTAACTTTACATTTTTTAGTGTGAATACAAAGCTTTTTTTTGTTTTTATTTTTTTAGCTTTAGCTCTTTTTAGCTAGTTGGTAGAGTTTGATGTACAATACATTATGTAATACATACTGC
Organism: Forbesichthys agassizii; assembly: GCA_026546735.1. Lineage (NCBI taxonomy): Eukaryota > Metazoa > Chordata > Actinopteri > Percopsiformes > Amblyopsidae > Forbesichthys > Forbesichthys agassizii. The sequence goes on along the minus strand of JAODLL010009089.1, from coordinate 7,908 downwards.
ATGTAGTGTCAATCATAATAATTTACAGCATGATTACATTTCATACATTCCACTTTAAAGTGTATATTATTTAGACACAATAATCAACAACTTTAGAACATAACTGCACTGTTATTAAATATCAACTTGTCTCTCTCTTAAACTAGATAGTGTTTGAAAGCAGTATAAAACACGCTGATTAGTCAGATTAGATTAATCAGATTCAAATAAAGCATTTGATGGATCAACCAGTTTTAGTATTATGATGTTTGTACTGGCTTCTTTTCACATTAAGAAGCAGAAATTGCTCGACATTTCCATCTGAAAGGAACTGTGGGATTGTGTTCTGAGGAACGATGGGAATTTGAACCAAAGGATCTCATCAGAGATTAAATTAACCAAAAGAAAAAGATCATCAAGTACTTCAGTGATTTAATGTTCTCAGATCTGTTGTACAAATGAAAAAATAAAAACAACACAAAAATTGTGATTCAGGTTCCCCCTATATTTATATAATAAGTATTTCTTTATTCTATTGACTTTGTTTATATTTCATGTTCAATGGACATCATGCCTGATGTTAAGATACGTTTGTTACAGTAGGTGAGATGAGGGGGGATGAGTGGGGGTGTGATTGGTCAGAAAGTTCCAGAAGCGACCGGTTTAGCAGTGTTAACGTCAAACGGATGGAAGGCAAAACAATTAACAGAGGAAAATGCAGGGACCTTATCTGAATCCTCCATCTCACAGGTGATACAAGTTGTAATGGAAGTCCACATTTCTGTCCAACACTCCCGAGAGCTTGCTGCCTGGTCAGGTTTATCTCACTTTGGTCAGGGCCAAATGTGAGTGATTGCTGTCTGGGCTATTTCAGGCGGCCGGCAGGTTGACAACAGACACTTTTTTTTTTTTTTAAAGAACCTAAACCTCCCATTTCTATCCTCCGTATAACGGGACCCTGTCCCTCCCCATCCTTCCACCCACACACACCCATATCACAACCAATGAAACCTGTGGTCTTTCAAACCCCACGGTCTGTGATTAAATCTACCACCTCAGAACTGCCACCCATTTCCACTCAATATGGGCTGTTAATTACATTCTGCTAATTTATTCGTCTCAAAATGATAACTGTTCACCTTGACATAATTAAAGTATGCGTGATCCATTACTGTGCACTGAAATAATTGTCATTCACCAAGAGATGACTAAAAAAAAAAGTTTATTTGAGAAGAACGAAAAAAAGACAAAATAGTTCAAACAATTCAACCCAGACGACCTACAGTCATTTACACGATGCCTCCAAAAAGACAAACTCATTTCTATTGCTGGTTTACCTTTTCAAATTTAGTGGTTCAGTTTAAACATAAAAAATGTTTTACTCTCTATCTGGTTCTCCAAAGTAGATAAATTGAAAATGATGCAAATGCAGGTTCCAACTTGGTTAAAATATATATTTTTTGATTTGTTAGTTTTCTGTAGCCTACATTATTTCTAAAGTAAACAGCCTTTAAAAGGTGCAGTCTGGGATTTTCGAGAAAGACAACAACACATCAATGCCATATGCAGTAGAGTGGTCTCTCAGAAGCTCCGCACCCCACATTAGACATGTGTTGCCAAAGCTAGGATTGTGTTGTGCAGTGGGGTCTGCACCACTGTTTGCATTCCCATTGACATTATCTTTTCAGCATGCACAGAGACTGCTAGTGGACCATTAAAAGATTGTCACTGAATTTGACAATGAGGTAAAATGTTCTTTAATTAATTAAATAAATAAATAAAGAAAATAAAAGAAAGAAAATTTTGGTAAACATGTTTTTATTGTTTTGAACAGAATGTACTGTCAAAATTCTTAAAGATACAATGCTTAAAGGCAGGGTTAGTCATTTTCGAGAACACTTGCCAACAATATCCCTCTGCGTGTCTGCGGTGTCGCCCTGACATCGAAAAGCATTCTAAAGCAAAGCGTACTATGACTGTTGACCGGAGCGGTTTTTGCCACTTTGTTTATGTTCCTATTTACAGAGCCAGGCCTGGGATTCTTATTTCAACACGCACAGAGAACGGTAAAATAGTGAAATGCAAGGAGATATTTGGTGAATTTGACAAAATGTGTATTAGCTTACAAATAGCTTGCAATAGCTGACTACACCTTTAACATGAGTAAGATGAGGGAAGATTGTATTTGTGCATGGCTGATATACAGAAGATTTACAGTAGGAGGGTCTGTGCTTCCTGTGACTGCATAGAGCAAACCTGACTCCTTCATTGGGCACATGCAGGCAATTTAATGTGTATTGGCATTCAGCAAGACACCTGGAAATATACGTAAATAAATACATACATGTGTCTGCATGAACTCTGTGTTGTTTTTCGGTAGGTAAATTGGCTCAAGAATAAACGGCTAGAAAGAAAGAAACCCAATTATGATTTATAAAACCTTTGTTTTACCATATACGTTGATAACTTCCCCTTTTGAAGTCAAATAGGAAATACATTTATTTGAGCTACTGTAGTCATAATGTTGTATAGAGCAATGTAACATTGGGATATGTTTATTCTGTATCCGACATGAAAATACCCTAGTCTTCAGAATTAAATCTCACAGGCCTCATTTTACCTTAAAATATATAAAATATCACCTTCTGTGAAACACTATCTGGGGGGAAATAATACTGTGACATTTAAAATATTGATATTTACCCATGAAAGCATTCACCCTAATGTGATTCCTTTGTGGATATGCGCAGGTGAATTTCAAGTGATTGCGTGGTAATAGATTTCCCCTTTATCTCTTGAATTAGGGTGGATCTGCTATGGTATTGCGTCCCAAAGACGAGCCTTAGCCCATAACGTTCTGTGACATTTTGGTGCTCAAGTTTGTTTTGCTCTCTTTACCTTCTGTTTGAAGGTCACTCCCGAATAACTTTTAAAAGCATGCAAATCACCGTGTCCACATTGCCTGAATGTTTGCTCAACACGGCAGCTCAGATGGAGCATACAAACTGGTACAACTCCAGTGATGGATAACAGAGTTTAGCAGTTAGAAACGCCATGCTGACAAACTATAGGCCACGCTTCCGTTTAGCCTCTTTGTCTCAGTACCGGTATGCCGCATCTTTGTCTCATCTGGAGAAAGCTGGTTGATATTTAAACTCGATCAAAACAAACTCAAACAGGTCATGGGTGTTCTTCTCATAAACTCTTGCATGGCAGATGCTAGGATATTGTTAAATGGTGTGGCCTGCACCACTTTGTTTGCGTTTCCATTTACATACCCTGGGCTGTGTAACTCCCAATTATTTGTTCAGCACGTACACTGCGGACAGCTAACGGAAACTAACGGACAGCTAATGGACAGCGAGGAGATATTCGCTGAAAAGTGTATTCAGCATACCCTCACGTACAGTACTATACCTTTAAATCTCCTGTGATGGACCAGCCAGTATATTACATCAATGCTGTTTATATCTCCTTTGATGGACCAACCACTACAGTTTGAAGCTAAACTTCCTGTGTTCCTTCTGGGACTGTCAGGCGTAGACACCAGATTATTAAAGATGGAAGTGGAAAGGGGTAGGCTTTGATAAATGACTGACTGGATTTTTTTCTATGATTAAAGTAATTAAAGATGAGCTAGAGATCACATTTTCACCTTAGAAATGTCTTTACTTGCAGGCAGGAAACTATGCTATAGGACCAGTTTAATCCACATCTACGACAGAAGTGATTTATATTACTTACTTTTTAGTGTGGTGAGTGGGTGAGATTTTACCACCCACCCATCTCTCTTCTCCCAACTAAACGATTCGTTCAAAATGTCAGCACCATTTTAGACATCGCACGGGTCTAACTTATGAATCATGCTAGAAACAGATTGCGCATCATCATTCTTTTTATAAATATATGTATTTTTAACTGAATCCGGTACACGGGGCCAGCGACAGGCCACCATCCGTCCCTCTCAGGTAATCCGTGTCAGACACTCTCAAACGGCAGTTTGATCCCGGGTTCCCTGCGCGAAGCCTTTTTCCTCCCACACGCCACGAGATCCCATGACGCCATCGTGACTCAGTGCCAATAAAAGCCTTCCTGCCAACCGACGTCTCGCAAAAAGGTCAGCGAGAGTCCCAGCCACTATTGAATTACCGGTATGGGCCTGATATGAGAGCTACAGATAATCCAATAGTATGTTTTGCAGAAAAGTATTTGTTGTAATGAGTTTCTTAATCAACTGAGATGCACTGTACTGTAAGAGACAAGAGTTTCCACTGAAAACCGGGGGCCGTAAGGTTTTGCAGAATATAACCAAGCAGCAAACTGCAAACTGTAGGGACAGTACGCATACACACACATGACCCTGGCCATGCATGGTCAGATCTGAATTTATGGATGTTGCTGTTTCGCTGTTTGGATATATTTAAGCAATATCACACGAGAGGGAGTGTGTCATCAGAAAGGCTGTGATTTGTTGTTGCTTATATTACAGTAAACAATATATCCACTGTTTGGATGCATTGTTCAATGCATTTTTCAGTGCTTATTTGGCAGGAATCCTCTGTCCTGTTCCAGCATCTGATTGAGCCCCTGTACCCTCCCCCCAGTGGGTCACAAACCTGGACCTGATTAAACTCTTCTAGTCCCACAGAGCCAGCTTTTACTTACGTAAAGTCTGGGACACAGCGCTGGCTAACTGCGTCAAGAACCGCCTACTTGACAGGAGATGTATTTTGATTGACATGCACGACGACCAACGATGTAACTCAGAAAGTCAACAAACAAAACAAACTACAGTCAGTCAGACATTTATCTAATGCAGAGGAATTTGTTGAGAAACTTAACATGACTCAGACTGTTGTCAGGTGTGGTATACACGTTTACTGCTGAATGTAACTGAGCTGCTTATGTGACGCAGCGCTAATGAACGGAAGAGGCTACGACTACTACGCACATACAAGCTCCTCCAACCAAAACAACCTGCACGCGATTGACGCCGAGGCATGTCTCGACGTCAAGAGACCTCGTCATTGTTTCATATCATCTTCCACATCCATCCTTAGCGCGTAATATGCCTTCCGCCACACTGTACGACGTGTATTTGAATATTTCATCCAAGACAGATGGAATCCTAATCTTAGCTCCAAGCTGTGGCTTTTTGTCACCAATCCATTTTACAATCATCAAGTCCCCATCAACTCATCCACCCCCCCCCCCCCCCCCCCCCCCGAGCTGGCCACTTCTCATACGGTCGCTCTGGCTCTGCCACCCATCTCTCACTCACACATTTGGTGTGTGTGTGTGTGTGTGGGGGGGGGGGGGAGGTTTGCCCTCTTTTCTTCTCCTGGTGACACATTCTTCTGCCAGGGAGCGTCTGTTTCGGGCTGAGACGTTTGAATATTTAATTTTCACTGTAACAGATTATGTTGATACTCATGATGCTGAAATCATTTAATACCTGAACATTAAATTAACATGGAAGGGGGGGTTGCCTGTCAAAACTTCAGTCATAAATTTACCACACTTTAATTATAAACATAAACTGGACACTATAATATAAATGAAATAATATTTGCTCAGCAACCAGAGCTGTAATTGCTGTCAATACTTATTAGTATTATAATGGTTGTGGTTACAATGGTTTATTAATGCGTTGTATGGGAAGAGTAGTCCTTACAAACACACACATTGTAAAATATAAAACAAGATTACTGTACATACAGTAACAAACCAACACTATACAGATAGGCTACAGACAGCTTGCGATCTGCTGTTATCCAAGACAAATGTGATACAATGACACTGATAATAAATCAATAGTGTAAGCGTCAAGAGCAAATGCTGCAGTTCGTAAGGACAGTCAAGTTAAAAACATGAACAAGTTGTTTACAGTATAAATGTGAAAATAAAAGATGTCCTCAAGCAGTGGAAAGAGGTAATATAGCTCAGAAAAATGAAAGGGAAGGATTATTCCAGTCAGAGCTTTGTATTGGAATGAGTTGCGTTTTACTTCTTTGAAAATTCTTGTTTACAGACATGATACTACACAATATTATTTAGATACCTAAGAGCAAATGCTAAGCCATTAGCTTTGTACCGCAATGTTTATGATCACGTTAATAGATGAAAGTAGCATTACTTTTACTCATCCATTTACTCATGTTTTTCAAACTAATTTAAATATTTTCTTTAAACAGAAAAAAACCTTTGTTTATCCATGCTATATTAGTGTGTTATTCATGCATATTTTTTTGTTTTGCCAATATAAGAGTTGCTTGACAGTGCAGGTATGTCAGTACAGATTTTGACGCCAAAATATAAAGCGCTACATCTGTCAGAGGGCATAAACTATATTTGCGAAACTTTCTCAATGCTTTCACATTCACTCAGCCGTGATAGGCAAGGGTTTGTTTATGTAGCTCTCTAGTGGTTCACCTACCTGATCATTGACTTTGCTTGCTACAATTAATGATCAGCACTACATTTAGGGAAAAGGATTGTCGTCTGAACAATCACAGATTTTGTTTGCTAATTGAACAACACTGCGGTTTGTTAATGGCATGGGCACTTATGACTAGAAAACTGAAATTGTTACTTCCACAAAATAGGAAGTTACACGATTGGACATAAATATTCCGTGACTAATCAAAAACTACTTTAGAACATACCATTTTGTGTATAGTGTGGGCGTAAAGTTGTGTGTATAGCCATGCGTATGAGTGTGTTGTATACATACTGTATGTATGTGTGTGTAGGCACACCTCTGTGTGTGTGTGTGCATCACACTGGTTGTCTGATGGTGTTAATTGCTGCTTTCCTGCTGTTTTTAAAAGTGGTGACTGCCCACCTCCCCCCCGCTCGCACAACTGTCACTCCACACATTATTTATTATATTAAATGAGAGAAAAGTGTTTCTTGTCAACATTAATGACTCCACATCAGAGAGAGAGAGAGAGAGAGAGACTTAAATAACTAACTAATTAAGGCTTCTGACTCACCTCAGATATACTGAGAACCCCCTTTCCCCAAACACACACACACAAACACACACTTCTGCTCCTGCTTAATAATAGTGGACTTTTGAGAATGTTCTTTCTTCACATTGCAGCCAAACAGCTTGCTAGCAAGTGGTGGCAAGAGGTGTTGGGATTTAGCAAACTGCAGTCCAGACCTTTTGTTACGTTAACGGAACTTTCTTATTTTTCTTTCCCAGTAATTATTGAAGTTTGGATTCCAGGGCAGACGTGGCAGGTAGGCTGCGCACCTGCAGCTGAAATATAATTGGGGAAGGATGGAAAGAGCACATTGTATGTCTGCATTGAGACCAGCTGTAAGAAAAACTCATCCTGTCAAATTTGCACTTCTCTACAACTCCACCCCTCCTTTCTGTATTTTAAGAAATGCTAATGCCACCTAGCTAATGCAAGTCAGCGTTGCAGTTGTTAAAGCGATACTCCTCGTCTGCATTAAAGCACCCAAAAGCCAAGGAGCCACTCTAAAAGGGGAGCAGAGCCACTCATTACAGAAAAGGTGAGGATATGGATATGTCCCCATGAGTTTAGCAGGTGCAGACCATTCTTCCTTTTAAGGTACAGTAGTATTCTTGAGGTAGCTTGTTGATATTTGAACGTAAGCAAATCAAAACACCTCTCCATTCATTTAACAATACATTATTCATTAAACAGACTGTCATTTTTAGTATGTAGGGTATTGCAATGCATCGCGATATGCACTGTATCACAGTACACTTGTATCATGACCCATGTATCGAGAGGTCTTTGGCAATACCCGTACCAAGCCCTATGTAAACATGCATTATTTACTACATTTTAGAAAAGTCTTTAGTTGCCGTTGCTCGGCTGGTTGTTTTGTGTGTGGTTGTTTGTTTTGTTTCCCTGTGCTACAGGTGCAGTGGCTGAACAGCCACCACAA
>JAODLL010009059.1:0-16342 GCA_026546735.1 Forbesichthys agassizii | reverse complement strand
TCTAAAAGGTGCCCCCCCCCCCCCCCCCCCCTTCTGCTTTGCCATCGTCTTAGAAGCATGCTCCCTGCCCATGACGGAGTACATTTGGGAGAAACGGGAGGGGGCACCGTTTCCAAGGCGATCCGAATACAAGGCTTAGTGAGACTTGTTATGCAACAGCCTGTTGCCATGGCGACGTCGAAGGGCTTGAGTTGAAGGAAGAAAAGGGAGAAGCTGCACAATGCCTCGCTGGCATTGTGCAGCGATCTCACACCGACCAGCCCACATATGCATGTTCATGCAAAACAAAACAGACAGGCGGAATTACAGCGAAGCAACGGATCGTGCTAGGTGACAAACTTTTATTTCCAACGACCTTCTCTCAACCCGAAGGTGTGCTAACTAGCGTGGCTCACATGTCCTCGTGAGAAGGTGTGGAAATAGAACACGTCGACTAAGTAAGGAAAAAATGTCACCCAAAAATAAATTAAAAATTAAAAATAACTAAAACAAAGAGGTATATTAAGTAATTGTGGAAAACGCTTGCAAACTTCGGACTGAAATCTAAAAACACTCCTCCATTCAATGCCATAAGGTGCTTCCTTCAGACGGTCCGTCCACCACATTGGAAACACATTGCGAAGGTTAGGATATTGTTGTGTGCGGTCTTCATCCCTTTGTGTGTGTTCATATTTACAGAGCCTGGGTTTTGTAGAAGTACCAGATTATTTCTTCAGCACGCACAGAGAACGGTATGTTAGCGGACTGCAAGAAGAAACTTGGTGAATTTATCAAAATGTGTATTAGCTTACAATTGCTGACTTCACCTTTTAAAATCAGTTATATTTAGGGTTTTCCCAATTCTGCATTTGTGTGAGCAAAAGTTTATTTATTTTTTATTTTTTTTACATGGAAGACATTAATATGATCAACCCTACTTTCATAATGAACGCTCATAAGAAGACTGGTATCCCTTTTGTGTGGTAGGCGAGATGCAACATGGCACAGTGATTCTCAAAGCTTATGAAAAGATATGATCCATTCCAACGGTCCACCCCATTGTGGGAAGGAATGGAACCCATCATTCTACGTGTCACATTAAGCATGAAGAAAATAGATTAGTTTACACTTAGCTCAACACACCCCCACACAACAAGTTTGTGTGTAGAAGCAACAGAGGTGGAACAGTGGTTCAGGAGGGAGGGGCGCATGCCCTCGCCGTCACCTACAATCCAGTAAAAGCCTGATGTTTGGATTTTAAACTCCTAAAAAGGTGTGCCTGAACCACACCGGCATGATGGGGGTATGAAACTGTGCCGTTCTAAAAACCTGGAGGCAGCGATTGTAAGCCAATACACTTAGGTGTAGTCTACACTAATACGTTTTAGAGTTATAAACATAACATTTACACCTTGCATACATACTACTTCGTAGTTGTCGGGTTCCTAAAACTGAAACCCCGCTTGCAGTTTTAGTTGTATAGCTCCGGTGTTGCGTTCTAGTCTGGACGGGCATAAATGGCTTAGTTTGGAAACGATGACGCAGACACCATACATTCGCTTCCTTCTTGGGTCTCATCAGAATGTTGGCATAGTTGCTTTGCTACGACTCCCAATCAATGTTTACTGTCACCATGATGCCCTGTACTCAATACTTTCAGTAGTCCAAGAAAATTAATCTCTTGTTTTATTTTTCACCATTGCTGTTCCGTTACAGTAGTAGTAGATGTTCCTCAACTGGACAAACTGACAAATTGCTTCTTGTTTACACCAACAAGCACAGGCCCAGTGTACCTGACTGGTCATGTAATATGCGCTTCCAGGCGTGTTAATATGGACAGAGATAAGTTCTTAAATACAGAGCTAAAACACTGGTCTGGACGGAGTTCGCTTATTTTTAAAATCCCGTTTTAAATCTTTACGTAGATGTAAGTCTTTAAAGAACATCTCCTCAATGTTTGCTAGCTCCTTGTTCTGTGTGCTGAAACACTTATCAGGTGTATCTACACAGCCCCAGCTCTGTAACTGGTAAGAGAAAGTGTAAAAACAAAGTGGTGCAAACCGCACCACACAACACTATCCCAGCAGTGGCAATGCATGTCTGATGTGGGGGCGGGGCTTCTGAGGGAGCACCTTATGGCGTTAAAGGGATATGTGTTTGTTTGATTTAGGGGTACGATATTTATAGAATGTAATAAGTAAAAACACAAATGTTATGGGGAAAGAAATGTATCAAAATATATGAATAAAAAACACTTTTTTCATAACATATTGGACTGGTAAAACAACAGTATTTCCAAGCTACCGAGGAGGCGTTCCTTTTGGCCACTAATGTTTCCTCTTCCATCTCTATTATGTCATTAGCCTCCTCAGCCACACATCTTACTGTTCTGTCTAAATCGAACACAACTAAGGCACACAGCCAATGGATGCATCTCTCACAAAATAAACTGAATATTGCACTTCCTGCAACATTTTTGATGGGATATTGTGATAACGATACCGAGACGATATATTGTGCACCCCAATTTGGATTGAGTGTCCCTTTTAAAACATTGCAGGAGGGGCTCCAGGAGGTGAACCACAGTTAGCATACAGCTGTACAGTCTGGTACACTAGCCAACTGCATCCCAAGACTTGTTTACAGGAGGTATTTTAAATGACATGCACGAACGACCAACTACATAAACTCATCACCCGAAGCGGACTTTACAATGTTTTTGGCTGTACGCAGGTCTTGAAACAAAAATACATTAAATATGTCATTAATGCACTGCACCAGTGCTTAATTTACTGGAAATAGTCTTTTTAGTGACATTGCTAACCAGCCAATCAAACTACTACCCCACTTTCTGATAGTGCTGATATGCTACAGGTAGGTATCAGAGGTTCAGTAGGAGTTGCTTATGTGATATAGTGCTAATGGACAGAAGAGGCGGAGACTAGCAAACAATAAATAAACACCTACATTAATGTAAGTATTAGACAGCAGGAGACAAAATGGCCAACAATAATTAAAACATAGTAGGCCAACAATATTAAATGTACATTCATAAGGCCATACGTCTTCCTCCAGTCAGTTCAACGGGCCATTTGTTTGTTATCTTGTTCTATTGCATGTTGCAGCAATGCAAGTTTGTTTACCTTCAGTTATATCCAGTGTCGTGCATTAAGTCCTCTCACGCCTCTATGAAACCTTAGCAGTATCTGATCTGATATTAACACTTTTTGCGTTCGAGTTAGGGGTGCACAATATATCAACTCAGTATCATTATATCACTTTGTGCAATTTCATATAGAAAATGTTGCAGGAAGTGCAATTTTCTGTTTATTTTGTGGAGAGATGCGTCCAATGGCTGTTGTTGTGTTTAATTAGACAGAAAAGCAAGATGTGTGGTTGAGGAAGCTAATAATAGAGCTTGAAGAGGCAACGTTAGTGGCCAAAAAGAATGCCTCCTCATCCTCAGTAGCTTGGAATTACTGTTGCACAAGTCCAATATGACTGTCAGTTGAAACGTGTTGTTTTGATATGTTATAAATATATTTTTATGCATTTTCCCATAACCTGTGTGTTTTTACTTATGTTTAAAAATAGAGAAATGAATATCAATATTAATTATCGATATTAAGAAGCTTCGCCACGAACATGGGAAACGTCGCCACGGCTGGGTTCTGTTGTGTGGTCTGCACATTTGTGTTCCAGGTTTCATAGCTGGGTCTATGTAGGAAGGAACACCTAATTATTTTTAATCAGTGCACATACAAAGCGGGCAGTGGACCGATACTTGCAGAATTTGACATTACGCGCATTAGATTAGAGTAGCTAGATACCTTTAAGCACATCGTCATAAAAATAATTTGGCAAACAAGGATGGCAAGCAAAACATTCATGTCAAGTCGCCATGTATATTTACACAGCCTTTAATAACATTACAGTGTCAAAGGGATGCACAGATCCACAGTTCACATTGAAACAGACGACAAACCCTCAACCTTCTCCTCCCCCCACAGCCAAGGAAACGCTTCCATAAAAGCCAAGTAGGTGAAAAGAGAAATTGAAGAGACATTGGGAAGGGACCACCGAGGGAGGAATCAATCCACCCGTCCAGGACTGATGGGGTGCAATAGGTACAAACAGGGAAACCACAATTAGTAATTACTGAACGTTGTCACACACTGTTCAGGCAAACTTTAAACCACTGTACCAATGTATCACCGTGTGTTTTCCTCACGTGTGATAACTTCTCCACACGTGACCTGCATTACCTTCTCAGCTGCAGGTGTAGAGCTTGGGCGACAGAAACATTGCTGTGAAAAGTCTGTCATAGTCTGCCTTAAATGCTAAAACCTTAATCCTGGCCCACACAAGTTAGAATAAGAAACAATCACTCAGTGGACACACGTGGAAAAAACTGCTTGTGCCTGTTGTCACTCCAACAAAATTGGCCAACCCCCCGGGTTGTTACTTTCTACAGAATCGTCAACATGGCTGTTATAATCTACTTGAGCATTTGTATCATTGCATTTTCGCTGTAGTTATTTTAGTACATTTAGGCCTATACATATACCATGCACGTGGACACATTCGATTGCAACAAGCACATCAACATGAGTCACAGCCTAATGAATGCAATATTAACTCCAAGATCCTGCTAGTTGTATTGCGCAGCGTGTGCATGTGATTTCATGTGCTCTGGAACCACACATAATAATGGCTTTCTGAGCATAATCACACAAATTACATTTCCCTCTGAATTGCACAACAGCATTGCGGCATGTGAAGGCTCTCTCCCGCTCCAATTGGCTGCGGCGTAGCGGTGCTTATGTCATAGGCAGAGTAGTTGCCTTGGAGATGGGCACCACGGTGGCATTTCGAGAGGACAGCTCACAGCAAAATGAAGCGGTTTATCAGGAGCGGAGCAGAATCAAAAGACCGGGAAGCTGAGAGAGGTGTGAATGGTGGTGTGAATAGGAGGCAATCTAATGCCTCTCTCCAGCGTTAATCAGGCACATAATAATAATATGGCACATTAGTGCCATAAAAAAAGCCTTATGGCGTATTCACACCTGAAAGTTCAGAAAAAGTGTCCTGTTACTTTGTATGTATACATTTGAACTGATGAGGTTTTGCAATTGTGCGAGCACACTAGACCTACATCCAGTTGTCATTACCCGTGTCTCTCTATACTTGACATTGATTGGTTTTGTAGATTGACCACAAACAGATGTTTTGTTGTAGATGTGGAAGCGTTTCTCTGAAAATTGGGTGCTGTGCACGGCAGAAGTACCTGTCTATGCCATCTCCGGATGGGCATATTTTTGTATATCTGAAGGACACTTGTTGTCATGAGCCTGCCATTGGTATAGCGGTATGCAGAGTTACCACATTAGCCATTTGAATGTTAAGGCTCTGGTAGCATCTGAACACTTGTAGTGAAATCAACTGTGTGTAGAAATTATCAGTGTTATTGTAAGTGTTACAAGTCCACAGCTTTATGGTAAATGGACTGCATTTATATAGCGCTTTTATCCAAAGCGCTTTACAGTATTATGCCTCACATCCACCCATTCATACACCGATGGTGATTGCTGCCATGCAAGGTGCAACCAACAAAGCAGGTAGGGGGTTAGGCATCTTGCTCAAGGATCCTTCCAGCTGGGAGCCCAACAACCAGACCACTAGACCATCATGCCCCCTATTGTCTGACTCAGTGCTCACAGGCAACCCATGTTTCGATATGCCCCACACCCGCCTGTCATGCTTTCAAAACAGCTGTGTGGTGAAAATGTTTTGGATTCGAAAAGTACGGTGGGTCGATGTTGTTCTACATAAACGACCATAGATCTCGCCAGTCGTACGTCATTATGCCCGTATAAGGACTTCTGGGCCTACGGTTTTCCTTATGAGAAACACGCATGGCGTTTTTGATGTTCTTCACCACCACGGTCTGAGATTAACTAATATGTTGCAAACTTACCAGTTTGGTCAAAGGCACATATTCCCACTGGAAACTACTGGCGTTTCCACATTTTGAGACTGTCAAGTAAGCATTTTGCTACTGCTCCAGCTCATATAAAATACATCTTCCGGTGCAGGATCATTCAGCGGAAAAAGGCCAGGCTGTGATGTTACCATGGCATCTTGCATGAGTAATTACAACACTAAAATAAGTATAAATACAGTGATTTATTTATTACATTGACACTATTAAAATACCTGTAAAATATTACTTATTAAAACTACTAACTTGCACAACTCCAAAACACTCCATTACACAACGCAGAAAAAACTACCCAGAAAATGTTCCAGATATAATTTCAAACCATGACAGTTTTTATATACACACACACAGATCTCTTCGCGCAACCTTTCATTTACTAAAAACTGTTTAAATGGTAAACACACACACACATCTATAAAGTAGACTTGTGCATTCGTTTGTGTGGTTAAGGAGGGTCCTATTGTTGGAACTGAAAAGCCACAACATTCTCTCATATTACATTATACAGAAAACTAAATGCATTTTCCTCTGCTTGAGGTTTGGGTCTTTTGTGTCAAGCAGTGGTATGACATACATTTTATTTAGCTATGAATCCCCACAAGTCACTAGGACATTAGTTTCACAGTTTATTTTAAACATCTGGCTCTCCGACGTTAATGGTCAATTTATGCCTGAAATATGCAGTGTTTAAACAATGGTTCCTGACAGAATAATATATAAAACATAAGATGTGTTTATATGTTTTAAGGTTGTGCCACAATTATGTTTTTGCTGTGATAAGGCTGTGGAAAAACAACAACAACGTCATGGAAACAAAATGTAAGAAATGGTTGTGGGCTAGAAAATACCTTGACGTGCTTAATGAGACAGTTCCATACATCAGCACAACAAGCACAATGCCAACAGCTTATAAACAGTATGTCATGTCACAGGGCGGTTGATAAACTGAGTCGGTGACATAACAGTCGATCACAATGTTCTTATTGGGATCCGAACTAGTGTTCCAAGAGGAAGGCCTAGTCTTATATGTGTGGAATTTGCCCTTAAAATCGCACTCCTCTTATTACAGCTCATCTACAGTGTCGCCAAAAACTAGGGATTGGCACGGGTTCGCCAGTACTCGTATGTGAGTGACAGCATTGCTCGATCAAACATTTCATGATCAATGATGACAACGCACAAATAAACGTGTGAATTAATTAAATTAATCTCTCAAATTAATGAAATAGGCTACGTAGCATTATAAAATTGTTAAATTTTATTGCAATAGTGTCGTAGGTAGTTCGGTTTCAACAACAAAAACTAAATGCAGCTTGGCTTCGCAATGCGTTTCAATGTGTGGGGCCGAGCTTCTGAGGGAGTTTGTTGTGATTCGAGCTCAAAGTTAGCAAGGGTTCGAGAATGACAGACCCTGCCTTTAAAACACATGTACACGTGTGGAAATCTAAAACATCTGGCTCCTCCTGGCTGTACCCACAACAGTATCCAAAGTTAACCTGTTGATTTAAGAAAATCCAAATTGTCTTTAATTAATACGTTATCTTTGGAGACTGTTGTTTCTGAAGGAACTATAATACGATTCAAAAATGTTACTTTACAGAAAACAGCATGCACGTGTCCTGACCCCAGAAATACAGCCTTGTTTTTTGTCACTGAACAGCTCCAATGATTGGGCCTTCATTGTCGACCTTCACATCACGTCAATGTCCATTTGTGACTGCTAGACACTCGCATTCAGATAATCTTAACTTGACCGGACTTTAAACTACTTACAGTGCTGTGTACAGGGTAATTGTATGATGATGTAAGGCCCATGAGACTGTAAGAGCACATTTGAGATGCTAAAAGATGGAAATTAAGTCAATTTCATTTTCACATGAGTGGGGTCCATCTGCCCAGACCAATTATTTGCCAAAACAAAACAACCATTTTAACAGCAGAGAATAACAAAGACACATCTGCCATTAACAATTCTTTGCATTCCAGCTACAAAGCAAATGCTCTACCAACAGTTATTTAAAATGTCCCAGGGTCTTTCGTGCATCTCAAAGTAATAGGATTGTTTCACCAAATAGTTCAGGCATGAATGAAGACATCGTGTATGGACACAGTAGTGCTGGACGGTATGGCCAAAATTTAAATCACGATATAAATTATATCGGTGGATATTGTATAATTCCGATATCGATATGAACAATAAAAGTCTCCGAATATTTGCACCCACAACGGAGTACTTCTGAAAAATACATTTGCCAAGTCTATGAAACCTATGAAATATATAATATTTTAGAAATAAAAAACATACAAATGAATGTTCACCTTTTATCAAGTGTCAGTAACATTCTGGTGTGCGTGTGACTAAGCACTGTGGTCCCATGAATTAGACGTTCCACAGAAGACATTACTTACAGACTGTGTAAAATGATTTGGCACCTAAAAACAGCCCATACTGCTTTGCACTGGCTGTAGTGCGAGTCTTAGTTTCTATTCTGTTCGCCTTGAATACAGCTGGCAGGGCTACACCCATTTACACCTTTATTCCCAAGGAGCACACATGCTCGTAAATTAAAACATTTAGGAGCACAGACAAAAAAATTAAGAGTACAGCCAAAAATATGGGAGCAAAGTCAAAATTCAAACAAAGTATAACCATTATGCAATTATTCACCTTTAGTATTTTGTTTTCATTGCATGTTAATCTCTAAAGTATTGTATGAATGGCTTGGTTTTTGACAAAGGAGAGAATATTAGGTTTGATCCATTATAAAATATCTGCTTAAGTAGACTTTCTTGTGACATGGTCATATAGGTATAGTTTTTTTCCCCACACTTTTCCCCATTTCATGTAAAAACATCTCCATATTTAATGTGGAGGTATTCAAGGAAGAGAAGGACAACCAGCATAACTAGGCTAGAATATAGAAAATTGAGCAAAACTATTTTTGAATGCTATATTTCTTTAAAAGTTAGGCTATACAGATATATTCTTAGAACTTCCTATTTAGATTAATATCCATATGAAACGATGTATAATTTTACTGAAATCGTAATATTGTGACGACATACAATGTAGCTTCACTGAGTGTACGGTAAACACAGGTCTTTACCGTAATTGCACAAACACGCAGCACAATTTTTAAGATGGCTGGCGGCGTAATCGCACATCCACCTCTAACCATATGCCCGTCATTCTAACCACACAAGCATGTATCGTTCGTTTGTGTATTTTTTCCCCACCAGTTTTGCTAGTGTCTTGCCTGTTAGCTTTAGCTAGCTGTAATGACGCGGTAGCTATCCGGTAATATGGGAGTGTGTTTGTGTTCAGCTCCGAGTCCGAGACCCGATTTGAACAGCTAAACACACTTTTCAACGCGCATGGATGGAGTGTAGTTATAGTAACAAACACAGTTACGCACTCACCCTGTTGGAAGTGGAACCACGTTGGGAACAGGTATCCAGTGCGCGCCGCACGTTTGTCCTTGTGCACAGGGATTTCATAACATATGCAAACATATGTGGCTAGAAGTCACTCGCACAAACTAAATATTTTTTAATGTTTGCACACCAAGATTTTTAGTCGCATTTGCGAGTGAAATAGTCGCACTCTAAGAGCCCTGCGAGTTGACTGCTGCGCCCGTCATTCAGTGACAAATGAACATCTTATCGGAAATTAGTTTAAACCGTTATCGACAAAGTTTATATGGCGATAGATATCGTTATTGAATTATTGTCCAGCCCTAGGACACAGCAGCTCACTTTTCTCCCCGCTGCATAAACACCTAAAGACAACACTGAACAGCGGTTGATTCATCCATCGGGCAGAGTGAGAAACACTACCAAGTAGGGCTGCTCGATTATGGAAAAAATAACCATTACCAATATTGAAATCATGTTTATTTAACTGGACGCCTCCCTAGGGAGGTGTTCCAAACACATCCAGCTGGAAGGAGGCCTCGGGCAAGACCCAGGACTAGGTGGAGAGATTTCATTTATTTATTTATTTATTTATTTATTTATTTATTTATTTATTTATATATCCCGTCCCCCCCTGGTTAATAGAGCTGGTTAATAATGTGGCTCGGGAAAGAGAAGTTTGGGGTCCCTTGCTGGAGCTGCTGCCCCCGCGACCCGACTACGGGTAAGGACTACTCGATTACTCATTGACTTTAAAAGATGTTGCATTTAATACACCTATAAAACAGTAATACTGTTTCACGTTTATCTTTCACTGTCATCCTGCGAGTGAATGTGCGCGTGCGCCTTTCATTCAGAACACAAGACAAAATAAGAGTGTACTTACAAAAGTAACGTGCTAAATAATAGCTTTTTTCTCGAGTATAGTTTTTGTAATTGCTAGGAGCTGAAATTGAAATCCTGATTAAATTGTGATTTATTGCGCAGCCCTAACACCAAGGCACCAACATAAAGTACAAACCATATGAATATGCTCGTCCATAGTTTTACAAATATCTTGGTATGGTGTTTGATTGTATATTAACACAGATTATATTGTCAAGAGGACAATAGAGAATCTATTTAATGAGGAAGTTTAATTATTTCAATGTCATTGGAAAGATCTTAAGTAACTTGTATTGCTCTTTTATTGAAAGTCTTAAGCTTTTCCTGTATCTGTTGGTTCAATGGATTATCCATTAAAGACAAGAACAGCCTGTATGGCATCGTCAAGGTTTGCTCCACGATCATTGGAGTCAAACTGGGAGACTTGTGTTCCCTCTGGGAGAATCAGACAAAAAAGAAAGCAAAGAATATTATAGGCCAACCTAATCATGTTTTGTCTGCAGCGTTTGAGTTGATGCCTTCAAGGCGCTGTTACCATGTACCCCGGAGGAGTACTAACCGATACGCCAACTCCTTTATCCCTTCTGCTATCAAGCTACTCAACTTTTTATTACTTAAAATAATAATAATAATAATAATAATAATAATAATAATAATAATTATTATTATTATTATTATTATTATTATTATTATTATTATTATTATTATTATCACTATCACTTCATGCCATCTTGTTGTTCTACTCTGACCTCTTTGTTCGTTTGTTTACTGAGCTGTGTTTGATGTAAATCTAAATGTTTGTGGTTGGGGTAAGTAGCAAATTAATTGCTTCCCTTGGGTTAAAAAAGTTTTCTGAATCTGAATAATCAACACCGAGCAAGAACGAACAGTCAAATATAAAGTATGCTTCTCTAGCCTAACACTATTAAAGCACATAAGCAAATCTTAACATGTATTAGCAGAGGAAACTTAAAATGCTATAAAAACTAATCAAAACTAAGAATAATCAGTAATTTCATCTCTTTTAATTTGATAAGCAATTTGAAAGGATACTGAATATAAAAAAAGATTCTCTGCAATCACCTAAAAAACCAGTGCCTTCTTTGTAATAGCCCATATATTAATAGTGTTCCAACAACATTGTCCTTCAACCACGCCTGGTATTTAAAAGCGTTTTTTATTTTATTTGGCAATTCTACACACTTTTTGGGGCATCTCTCCTGAGAGAAATCATGACAAAATACAAAAGGAATAGTTATATCATCAACAACAAAACAAAAAAAAAGCCTAGTAAAAATTAATCTAAGAGTGTCCCGGGCAATTCAGCATATGAATGAATGACTTTAGATGGCGCCAACTTTTCACCTTAAGGTGGAGTAAAGAGTTTTCAGAAAGCCCACTATTAGATCACTCTACCCATGCAATGCATCAATATCGTCCCATTACCTTAAAAGCGAGGAGTGCCCAGAGTGTTTAGTGGTGTCTGCTTCCATCTCTACACCCCCACACGCACGCACATGGCAGGATTCAAAACCCTCATCACTGCTTCCATTTTCCATCTCACCTACCAACTCTCTTTCCTTCGCTACCACTGCAGCTATCTAGGTTACAAACGCACAGTGGATGTTGAGAAGATTGCCCACGCACAAACGTCATTTCTTTATGTGAACAACTCTTTCAAAACCACAGGCCAAATATAGAGAACTCAGGACTCACCAGAATGATGCTATTCTTAAAATGTAATGCTTATGGTTGTGTATCCATCCATCCACATATTGAAATCAATGTAGAGTTAATCCCTGGTAGTCCCATGTGTGATCACCCAAAAAAATGTTTTATTAATTAGCTAATTTAGGTAAGATACTTAGGTAAGTAGCCTTTGAATAATTGACTGTGATACAAATAAAATAGCGTTTGAAGCTTGTTGTCAAGTAGCCTGCAAATAGTATTGCAAAACAATATCGTACCATATATTAGTATTATAGCCCAACTTCATATCAGAAACAGAACATTATTTTTGGCAGTGGCACTAACAACGTAATGCTGATGGGAACAATACTAAAAACCTGTCCCGTTACTGAGGTTCATCAGTTTGTTTATGTTGTGCACAGCGTTATGAATTCTGCATTACAAGCAGTGTGCACCGTGGTGTGGGGTGTACTGTAGATTTTCTTCTAAAAACCAAATAGCCTATCGTATCTTCTGAGCGTGTCGTTAGGCCGCACCGCATATAGTCACTGTTTTGATCTAAATTCGTTTCGGTTTAGAAATTACTTTTTTTTCCCGCAAGTAATCAAATATTAAGAAAAAACACCTTACCATTAAAAATCCTGACACGTAATTACGAAACAGGCTACCGGAGAAAGTGCGAGCCCTAACACATTGGACCTACAGACTACTAGAGTGAAAGTGATGTGGCATCGTTGCAGGACTCTTACCACACCATTCCATAGGCGCCCTCTCCGATGTAGGAAAGGTTGCTGTAGCGAGGCCCGACGTCGAAGGCCTGTCCACGGACCAACTCCGCACCCGATCCGGAGTTGGGGCCGCAGCCAGCAGTTCCAGATACCGCAGCTGTCGCCATTGTGGAAAAAAATGAATTTAGTCACTATCAACAAAAAAAAAAGAGGTGGAATATATAAGTCCGTCGCCTTGACCACGTCTTACAGTATGGCAAATGCCTCTGGTGTGTATATAAAGACGGAATACAGACTTTCCGCAAAGGAGCGTTGAGGGCTGACCACACCAGTCATGCAAATAGCGTTGACGCAAAGCGAACAGCAGAGAGATTCTACTGCAGGAAATAACGGCGGTCACGTGACACCGTTTTGTATGGCTGTTAGGTGCGAAAATAATTGCAGAGATCAATATCAATTTAATAAATGTCAAATTGAGTATCTATAATCATTTGAATGTGTTGGGTAAATATAGGCTATGTTAGATATGCCTATTTGATAAGAAAACTTAGGCTAGGCCTAAGATCATCATTTTTAAATAGCAACTGCATAAGGCTAGGCTTACTGCAAATATTTTCAGTTCACATACTTTTGGCTACACATGTAAGCCTATAATTAGCATATATTCTTTAAAGTAAATTACTTTTTTTTGCTACTCAGACAATGGCATGAATATTTATTTAGAAGAACAAATCAAATATCTGATTAATTGTCCAATTAGTTAAACTTTTCTGAAGAACATAAAAACAGATCACATTCCACGTGACATCACATAAGATGAATTATGACGGGCTAAGAAACTTAAAAGTCAGAATGAAGGGGTCTTTATTATTTGATTTGAACTTTCCAGTTGAGTCATAAGCACTAACTGCTCCTAAGGTGCTTGATGAGACGATTATGTACACAATATTCGTAACTTCAGATGAAGTTTCCAAACCACAAGATTACTTTCAACCATGCTCACATATGACACAATTATCTAAAACATCTTGACTGACCCGACTTCACAAATTAGGTTAAAAAAAACTAGTTGTCTCTCTTAGCACATTAAGCAAAATATACCATAATACATCATCATAATGTGAAAAAAATGACATTTTAATGAAATAGAATTAATCTGAAAAAACAATGATTCTGCAGATTTGACATGTTTCTGCTTTTCTGAGTGTGCATTTGAGTTGCTTGCAGGCTGCAAATAAAACAGAAGCTCAACAAACAAAACCACTTTGTTCTTTATCCAATGTGGTTTGATTAGTATCGTAACGTCTCGTCTGGTGTTTTAGAGCTGACGTCATAGAGTATCCTAAATTAAATCATTCACAGTAGACAATCTGCTTGCCTGACATAACATCCAAGCCTGTAGATGGCGATGTACTAGGAACATGCCTAGCTTTTCACGCGCGCTAGCTGCAACATATGTCAAGCACAAAGATTGTGCCTTCAAAATAATAATATTCCGGCAAACACACACAACGTTGTCATAACGTGCGCTGTCACTATCAGCATTACCAAAGATGTTGTACGTTTTTAGACATCCTTTTCATAGTTTGCCCGGAAAACAATATGCGTATTTATTTAGTCTCACGGTGTTATTGTTTTGTTTTATTTACTTGTAGACGGCAACGCCTTTTATTTTGAAGTGCGTGTCCGGACGTATTGTAGCTGAATCCAGCCACTTGACAGGTCCATGGAGGAAGATATCTGATCCGTGCCCTTGACTGACGCACGTGAATTTGTTTAGCTAGCATATTAAGAGTAAATCCAGCAGGTTATCTTTATTTATTTCGTGTGTCTTGTACAATGGCTGGTAGTTGTAGATCCTTATTTTTAATGCGTCGCTGTGCAAACAACTTTGCACAAATTAAAACACGTGCCAAAGTATTGACATTTGATACAGAGAGATGTGGATGTATTCAGCAGCACCAACTTCACAAATGGACACCAGCAGCGATGCAGTCTCTACGGAGCCCTTCCAAATACGAGCCCTACAAAATGATTCAACAACATTTCTGCACAAAGGTGGGTTGCGTTGTTGGACGTTACCGTACAATCTTAATTCAATGTCGTAGGAACCGGGTGGGACATGCCCCCCCCCCAATATTGAAAACAGGTGGACTTGTCCCTCCACAAAAATTATTTCACATTTGAGGAAAGAACTGTGCCCACGTTATAAACTTTTATTTTGAACGCCAGACCCTCTTGCTGACCGAACCCAGATTCACTGGCTTCAAACATA
The DNA here is from genome assembly GCA_026546735.1 of Forbesichthys agassizii. Classification (NCBI taxonomy): domain Eukaryota; kingdom Metazoa; phylum Chordata; class Actinopteri; order Percopsiformes; family Amblyopsidae; genus Forbesichthys; species Forbesichthys agassizii. The sequence continues at coordinate 1,371 of JAODLL010009059.1, read as the reverse complement.
CTCGTCTCCACGGAACGTCAGGTTGACAGATTGTGGTTAAGACGTGGTTACATATGGAAGTCCATAGAGGACTAAATTAAAATGAAAATGCAATCCCAAATTACATTTTAATTGTCAAACAATTCCACGCTTTAGAGTGGACTTCAAATGAAAATGCAATCCCAAAATTGAATTTTCAAAATATACCCCGCATTTTAGTGGACACAATTAAAACTTAAATGCAATCCCAAATAACAATTTAATTTTCAAAGACAAAGAGCTAAACAGCGCTTCCTTTCAAATGCAAATACATTTTCAAGTCACCGCGCGTTTTTACGGACTACTTGAAAATGAAATCTGTCAGGGCTCTCATCAAGGCGGGGCTTCGGTTATGACGTCACTTGTTGCCTTGACTACCTTGGCCAGCTGTACGTTACTTGGTGCTGTGTTGATTTACATATTATTTTTGTTGTGATATATTGTACATAGCTGATAAATTGGTGTGCTACATAATTACCCTTATATCACACTTACCTAAACAAAAAACGAATCAAAATGTTATCTGGGCTCTACGTAACTTGACTGATAGTGTACATTCAGAATCAGAACAGATAACTATCTACATTATGCCAATTAACTCTTATAACTTAACTTTCTGTAGTAATAAGTAGAAATCCCAAAATACAGTTTACTGTTCTGTATTAATTACCCACTTAATATAGCGTACTAAACAAACCATACTTTTACATCAACATGTAGTGACAAGAGTGAAAACACAGGCAAACAGAATAGACAACAAAATATAATATTCATGACATATTAGCCTAATAATAATAGCCTAATAGTGTGTGTGTGTGTATATGTGTGTGTGTGTATGTGTGTATATGTGTGTGTATGTGTGTATGTGTATGTGTATATGTATGTGTATGTGTATATGTATGTGTATGTGTATATATATATATGTGTATGTGTATGTGTGTATATATGTGTATGTGTGTATATATGTGTGTGTATATGTGTATGTATATGTGTATATATATGTGTATGTGTATGTATATGTGTATATATATGTGTATGTGTATGTATATGTGTATATATATATGTGTATGTATATGTGTATGTATATGTGTATATATATGTGTATATATGTGTATGTGTGTATATATGTGTGTATGTGTGTGTGTGTATGTGTGTGTGTGTGTGTATATGTGTGTGTGTGTGTATGTGTGTGTGTATATGTGTGTGTGTGTGTATGTGTGTGTGTGTGTGTATATGTGTGTGTGTGTGTGTATATCCTAGTACTACTGTATATTAACATCAATGCTAAAAGAAAAACACATACTGACAATAATATACTTTATTGAATCTTAATTAAAATGTACAGTATGTCCT
>JAODLL010009049.1:11043-30886 GCA_026546735.1 Forbesichthys agassizii | reverse complement strand
TCATCCCCACTGTAAAACATGGCGGAGGGAGCATCATGGTTTGGGGCTGCTTTGCTGCCTCAGGGCCTGGACGGATTATTGTCATTGATGGGAAAATTAATTCCAGAGTTTATCAAGACATTTAGCAGGAAACCAGGGAACCATCTGTAGCTTCGCAGAGGATGGGTGATGTGTGTGTGTGTGTGCATATGTGTGTGTGTGCATATGCATACATACATACATACATACATGTGTATATATTATATAGCCTAATTTCTACGTAAAATGCCGGCCTGAGCAGATAATGGCATCATACTCCCTCTGTTTGTTGTAATCTGAGCTCCTCTGTATCTTCGCTTACATAGTCAGCCACAGGTGCATGTTAGTGTGCACACACACGCATGGGAGTGTGTATAGTGTGTACACGCACGTGTGGCCCACGAAAGCATTTGCTTTGGTCTGAGAACAAGTATTTAATCTAGTGAGAGCAATGTTGGCTTGTTCTACTTGATACTGTAGTGAAGAATCCAGTACATTATCAACACTGATGTCTGCATATCTGAATAGAATGGACCTACATTATGAGCTAACGTGTACTAGAAGCACAACCTCATTTGTTCCATTGACATGAAACTGGAGAAAACCCAGGACAACTCCCAACCTATTGTGATGCGTCCTACATCATATACACACATATTACCAAGGTATTTCAGCGTCAAGAGCAGAGTTTAAAGGGTTTGACTTATTTCCTGCCTTGATCCCACTGTACAGATTAAATGCGACGCATCTGTTTGCGACAGGCCAGATTGATATTGGTAGCTGTTAACTGCCATGTGGATATGGGAGGCTGATGCAACACACACTGTCTACTTGAAACACCCCTGACTTCCATTTTAAGTGTTTTGTCTATTTTATTTGAAATGTTTTATATATATTATAATATTACACTACACACACACACAGCTGCAGAAAAAAATGGAGACCACTGCACATTCTTTAAAATATACTAGTAAATATCCTGTAAATGTAAGAATATACATATAACAAAAATAGAAATATTTTATAAATTCAAATAAAACAATACATGTAAGTAATAGCTAACTGTGTAAGTAGTAAAAATCTGAGAAACTGCAGTGGTCTCTTTATAGGGCGTGGGTATATATTTTGTAGATATTTTTCACTCAATAACATTAAAGATTGTCAGATGTGGGTAAAATGGGTTAAATGCAGATGACATGCCCATCCGGAGCCTTTTCACTGTTTTCACATCCTACAGTGTGGCTCGGTTAAGATTCCTTTAATGGATCTGCCCCTCAAAATGGCTGCCATCAATAGTAGTTTCCAGATTTCCACCAACACTCGCTCTCTGTCTCTCCCTGTCTCTCAGTGCTGGAACGCTGCTATCCCAAGGAGGTGCAGGGGCTTTACGATGTGATGAGACGCTTTGCTAGGGTGGTCGGCCCTGTGGAACACGACAAGTTCATCGAAAGTCACGCCCGTCAGTATTTACCTGCATTCACAACACACGCTGAACACACACACACGCACGTGGTGTGGTTAGACCAGACAGTCCTACTTATCTATGAATAACATCATAGCATACAGATGTTTGAACTGCTACAAATACTTCTAATGTATGAACGTTTAGTGTAACACATAATAAACACATTAATGTGAGATCTTAAGTCCAGAATGGCCTTTTAGAAGTTGTTTTGGTTTGTAGCTCAGTGGTACTTGCACACATTATTGATCAGTGAACTGCACTCCCCTCTACCCCCCTAACCTTTGCTCTCTCTCCATGGTGCACCCCTCCCCATCCAGCCACATAGTTGTGTTATACTACATAAACAGTGAGCTTGACCAGAAACATGGGTTTCTTGAGGATGTGTTCATCCATAGCGGCGGGCGGTTAAACGTTGACGTGCTTCCCTGAGTGCAGCTGTGTTGTGTTTGTGCCCTTCTAGTGGAGTTTGAACTGAGGAGGGAGATTCACAGGCTGCAGGAGTACAGGAGAGCGGGCATCAAGTCCTTCTGCAGTGAGTTCAGCCCCAACTAATGACACCTCAAACCCACTGAGGGAGTATTTGAGCCAAATGTAGCATTCACATGCATGTTATTTGAAGCAGAAGTATTTTTTATGGGATTCAATGCATCTCGTGGGTCCCTTTTGGTGAAGGGAGGGAGGTGCATTTGTCTGCCTATTTAAATAAAAACACATGGAAACAAACCGTTCAGTTACTTGACAAAGGTAGGAAGTGTTTTATACAAGCATATTTTATTGTATTTCTTAATGCTCCCCAGTGCTTTTGGGAGGAGTTGCTGTAAGAGCCTCCTCATACTGAATGGTGTTATCTTGACTGTGTGACCAGGTGCCAAGGTCTATGAGCGCGTGAAGCGAGCCAGCGACGAGGAGCGCAGGAAGAGAACTATGTTGTGTGACGTGCTGCAGTATATCCAGGACGGCCGGGCATGTCAGCAGTGGCTGAGCAAACAGGCTGCAATGTAAGTGTGTGTGAGTGTGTTATTGAAGCCCTGCCTTCCAGACCCTGACCACGTGTCGTCTTATTAACAGCAGACTTGCTGAGATGAATAGAGCAGACATACCCATCTATTTGTCTCACTTCCACCACAACTTTATTAAATTAATAAATTGTATTGTTTTGTATAATGTGTGTGTATTTTATTTCATTGACTTGGGTGCCACTGCCAAGATTGAATGTGTGTTTCATCATTACAGTGGTGGTGTGTGAGTTAAAATACACACATGCATCCATGCAGTGTGTTGCACATTTGCCCCTTTTACACCTTTGATTAAATGTGTCGTCCTCAACACGTGTGTGCTAACGCTTTGTAGTTTAATGGATTTGGAGGTAGTTTATGAAAGCCTCCCGTGCCAATAAATGTTTCTATTTGAACACAGAGACGCTGGTGTCACGCCTGTTGTCACAACCATCAGCGTGTCAGGTAAGGAGCCTGATTCTCCCCTCCCCCTCCCCCCTCTACTCTTGTTCCATTTTCTTGGCATGGCCACAGGCACAGTCACGTTATGCATTCTCAGATGCTCCACCACAAATGCACTTGCATGCATATTTATATCCCTGCCCTTTCCATCTCTTTATTCGCCGCTGCCTTCCCTTAACCTAAGTGCACAAACGCTGCCTTCCCTTACCCGAACGCACAAATGCTGCCTTCCCTTAACTGAAGTGCACAAATGCTGCCTTCCCTTACCCGAACGCACAAACGCTGCCTTCCCTTAACTGAAGTGCACAAATGCTGCCTTCCCTTACCCGAACGCACAAACGCTGCCTTCCCTTAACCTAAGTGCCCAAATGCAACACGTAGCCCCACAGCTGGGACAGGAATGGTGGTTTGTGATCTCAGTCATTATTCTTTATGCATGCTTTGCCACGAATGCACTCGCATGCATATTTCTACTGTACCTTTTTATTTAGTTGTAGTTCTTTGTCTTTTTACTGTATTTGTATAATGCCGACATGTTTTCTATTGCACTGTGTTATCCTGTGTTCACAGCGACGGGTCGGAGAAGTGCCCCTCCTCTCAACCTGACTGGACTGCCAGGAACTGAGAAGCTGAATGAGCAGGAAAAAGAGGTAAGGTGCTCTCCTCTGCTTCATACGGCACTGGTGGTGATACCTTCACCGAGAAGCAGCAAAATTACTTTAACTCTAGGACCAGGACGGAATCCACATTTTTGCTCTTCAATCTGAGGTTCGACAATGAGCCTAACCCTCCTCTCCAGCACCTTGGAGTAGACTTTACAAAGGAGGCTGAGTAGTGTGATACCCCTGTAGTTGGCACACACTCTCTGATCCCCCTTTTTGAAGAGAAGAACCCCCACCCCAGTATGCCACTCCTTTGGCACTGTCCCCGACCTCCACACGATGTTGAAGAGGCGTGTCATCCAAGACATCCCCTCCACATCCAAAGATTTTAGCATTTCTGGACGGATCTCATCAACCCCCAGGGCTTTGCCACTGTGGAGTTGTTTGACTACCTCAGTGATCTCCCCCAGGGAAACTGATGATGATCCCCCATCAACCTCCAGCTCGGTCTCTACCATAGAGAGAGTGTCATTCGGATTCAGGAGTTCCTCAAAGTGTTCCTTCCACTGCCCAATTAACTCCTCAGTCCCATCTTTACTTTCCTGAGGTGGCGGAAACACTTTGGTACCGGCCAAAAGGCTTTCTGCATGGCTCCATAGTCCATGACTAGCACAGAAGTCTAACAGCAAAAGGATGGATGAAATATAATGAATGATATTTAATATTATATATGATATTTCAATATATCAATATGAATTTAATAATAATGTTGGGCTACTGTATCCTAATCTGCCATTTGAAATAGAACTGCTGCACAAATCATTTAATTATGATGACGCTTTGTGTAGATCACAAAAAGACAAACAGTGGGCTACTGTTACAGCTCTAGGCTTTGCTATGCCAGCCAGACTGCATCTCACTGAAACTATTGCCAGTGGATTTTCTGATTGCTCGATAGTCTATGGAAGGAATCGTTGAATTATCGTATTGAACAGGCAATACCGACTGACAGACACATTTGACTGACAAATTTCTGAGTCGGGTACAGCCCTCTATCAAACATTCACAGTACTGGTGGAGAAAGAAAGCAAGCCCTTGGATTTAATAACTGGTAGGACCTCCTTTGACTCAGCCATATTTTTAAGATGTCTGGTGTGAACAGCTCTTGAGATCATGCTACTGCATCTGTATTGGGCTAATATCTGCGCTTTTGGGTTGGCCTAGTGAGACATTCCAGATCTCGCGAGAATATTAGTGAACAGCTTTCCGTTGCTGTGTTTCGTAGTAGACCGATCCAACTGCGTCCAGAGGAATTGTGGTTTTTGAAATAAATAGTTTACAGAGATTCCAGACTATGTGCATTCGCGAATTAGCCTGGTGGTGCCAGGGTATTTAAATACACTGTGTACACTATTACGAAATACACAATGTATGACATAAACGTGTAAGACAACCTATTTGCACTGTACAGCCTCTCCTGCTGACGCTTCATGTTACCTCATAATAAGGAGAGGATTTATTCAAACCTAATTCTAACCAGATTAGAATCAGTGACAGATGAATAACCTCTGCAGTAGAACGTCCTACAGGTGCATTTCAATAAATTAGAATATTGTGGCAGTTAAGTAATTTCAATGGTTCAATTGACAGAGTGAAACTCATATCATAGACACACAAAGTGAAATAGTTCAAGTCTGTATGTGTTTTATGAGTACAGTTTACTGCTCATGAAAACCCCAAATTCAGCATCTCAGAGAATTTGAATATGACATAAGACCAGTGAAAAAAGGAATTTTAATACAGACATGTCGGCCTTCTGAAACATATGTTCGTGTACAAGCACTCAGTGCTTGGTTGTGGCTTCTTTTGCATGAATTGCTGACTCTATGCAGCGTGGCATGGAGTCGGTCAGCCTGTGGCACTGCTAAGGTGATATGGAAGCCCAGGTTGCTTTGATAGCAGCCTTCAACTCATGTGTCTCTCATCTTCCTCTTGACAATACCCCATACATTTTTTATGTGGTTCAGATCAGGTGAGTTTGCTGGCCAATCAAGCACCGTAATCCCATGGTCATTTAAACAGGTATTGGTACCTTTGGCAATGTGGGCAGGAATGTGGCAATTGTAGCCAATTTCCTTGACACATCTCTGCGTGGTGGCTCTACATGCACTGACTCCTTAGTCCACTTTTTGTGAAGCTCCATCACATTTTTGAATGGCCTTCGCTTGACAATCCTCTCAAGGCGCTGGTTATCTGTTGCTTGTGCACCTTTTCCTACCACAATTTTTACGTCCACTCGACTTTCTATGAATATGCTTGGATACAGCACTCTGTGAACAGCCAGTTTCTTTATCAATTATCTTTTGAGGCTTTCCCTCCTTGTGAAGGGTGTCGATGACTGACTGTCTTCTGCACTGTCAAGTTAGCAGTCTTCCCCATGATTGTGAAGCCTATACTGGACTGAGACAAGGCTCAGGAAACCTTTGCAGGTGTTTTGAGTTAATTATCTGATTAGTGCGATACCTTGAGTCTACAATATTTCACTTTCGCAATATTCTATATTCACATTTTCTGAGATACTGAATTTGGAGTTTTCACAAGATGTAAATCGTTATCAAGATTTTAAAAAATACAGGCTTGAACTATTTCACTTTGTGTAATTATGTCAGTTTAATTATTGAAATGACTTGGTGTAACTGCACCCTACATTTAGTTTTTTGAGCTAGGTAGATCGATAGGATTGGTCTGTGATGAGACACATCAGTGCTGGTGTTAATATTGACAAAAATCCAGTGTTTATACAAATCTGCATTTTATGCAAACAGAACTATACTTCATATCCATTATAAATCACCCCAGGACCTGACCGGTTTTCACCGGTACACTTTATATGCTCATACGTCATCAAATAAAAATGTTAACATTAATGTTAATGGGGGTCCCCCTCTCAGCCCCTCCCCTCACGTAGCGCCTAGATACAAGTTGTAGTGTGTGGAGTCAAGCTGGGGTGCAGTTCCACATTATTGAACTTGATTAGATGCACCTGTATACATGAAGAGAGACAGGTGACTACCCCTCGTGTTGTTGTGCAGCTGTGTCAGGTGGTGCGCCTGGTACCTGGAGCCTACCTGGAGTACAAGCAGGCCCTGCTGAATGAGTGCAGACGGCAGGGGGGCCTGCGGTTGGCCCAGGCTCGGGCACTCATCAAAATCGACGTCAACAAGACACGCAAAATATACGACTTCTTAATCAAGGAGGGCTGTATCAATAAAGCCTAGGGATAGGTATTTTGTTGTTTTGACTGCTGTCTTACTAAAATTACACTCATGTTACACTCCGGTAATGTTGAGGTTCGTTGCTGCTCGTTTCATTATGTTTTCTACTTGTTTTGTGTGTTTTTGATCATGTTAAGTTGATTTCACTATAAAATGACTAATACATGCTATGTACTCCCAGCAACAATTTCTTTGTTAGATAAGCTTGATCCATGTTGTTTTTCTCAAATAATAAGTTATTGTCAGAAGATTGGGCCACCTTCAAACAAGACACTGTTGTAATTGTCAGAGATGGGAACTCCTTGCGATAGTCACCAGAACTACTTAGCTGTGAGCCGATTGGCTGGTTAGTTTTTAAGGGGCATGTTTTTGAATAAAGGGGTCCATCCACCATGAAATTAAATGTGAATGTTGTGCAATCAGAATAATTTCAAGAGACTTCCAGCAACACCGGTGCCCACATAATGATGTATTTATTTGTTCTGTAATTAAATGTTCTGTTCAAATACAAGTTTTTTCATTATTTACGACCAATGATTGTCATCATTAGTATAGCATCATTACCTAATCTAATCTTTGAGATTAGATGTTAATATACAGTGCTGTTCAGACTTTGTGAAGTGTTTGCTATTAGAACCACATCTGTGGATGTCCTTTGTGTACACACCTTTTTACAGTCTAATCAATTCACACCATTGCAAAGTTAGTCAGTCACATTTCTACCTTGTTTATTCAGCACAAATCTGAGCTCTGCTCTACTAATATGATGTGGGGGAAGCATGATGACTAATGCTCTACATGCAGCTAGCAGCCTGCTGTGGTCTTATCACAGCAGTAGAGGGTCCTGTCATCCTAAACTAACACAGCAGCAGGTTCAACCTTTGATAAGATGACACTGGGGGACTCTGACTCAGGAAATTTGAGTCATAGATCTCAATGCGAGGCAGAGAACTTTCAGTGTCTCATTAAAGTGTTATGATTTAACAGAGCATTTGTATGTAGATAATAGTATGGTAACATGCTAATAGAATAATTTGTTTCTATTGTGTTATATGCGTGACTTTTGTATTCTGTTGATATCAATACATTGTGTAAAACGTAAAAGGTTAAAGCTGAGAGGAAAGAATTGCTAGACTGGCTGGTTACAGCTCGTAACTTTAGATAAAGGAGCTAGTAACCAGCTGCTTTTACAGTATAGTTATTATCAATATTGAATATTTGAAAATGATCATTTAAGTCTGAGTGGTGAGAATGACAGATCAATAAAACACAGGATCTCATATCTGCCTATATGACTTGCACCCACTTTGGCACATGATGTCACATGTCTGGAGAGTGCATCTGTCTATATCTGAAGGGTGGATGTTGGTAAAGACTGCTGCAATAAAATATGTGCTGGCAGAGGCTTGGCCGGGATAATAAAAACAATACCCTTGAAAATGCTTGAACTTGAAAAACACGCTATATTTCTATAATAAGTTTCACTTTTATAATTTTGATTAAAATGTGATGATGCATCTTAAATTCAGATCACTCAGATAATTTAGAACCAGTCTAATGCTGTAATACACAAGTCAATGTTCTTTCAACCTACTCCACATCAGAACGTGGTCAACAACAGTATCAAAGGCTTTTGATAAATCAATAGAAATACACAGTACTTAGCAATGGTTAATTGGTTAAAAAAATATTTCAGTTGAGAATTTACCAGGTTTTCAAAATCTTTAGTAAGCACAGAAAGTAAGACGATAATTATATACAGTATATATATATATATATATATATATATATATATATACACACACACAGTATATAAATGTGTGAGCTGGGGCAGAAATGTACCTTATACTTTACCTGTAATGGTCTGCAGCTTCTGTAATTGGATTCTAACCTTTTTAGCATAATACTGTATGTGTTTTAAATGATATTGCCACCTGTTGCCACTGTCTGGCACACTCCTCCACCCAACACATGTAATGACATAGCCATGTCCCTGTCACTGTGAGCCTTAGCTAAGTGTCAGCAACAGCAGGTGGAGCAGATGTTAGTGTCAGTGCTCCACGTGTGGTCAAAGATGTACCATCTCTCACCACCACCCACACACTTGTCTTTTCAGACATACCACTCTCTCTCTCTCTCTCTCTCTCTCTCTCTCTCTCTCTCTCTCTCTCTCTCTGTCTATCATGCTTCAAAAGTGAATTGATTCTGACAAGTTGGAAGACAAGACATAATATGTAATGAGCTAAATGTAGATGGGAAATGAGCACGTTCTTACATCTTCAACTAGAAATCTGTACTGTGTCTCTGTGTGTGTTTGGGTGGATGACCTACTTTTGAAAGGAGCAGAATGAAGACATTGTATTATATTTATAGTGAATTTGAATGAATATTTTGTATCTGTATATAATATATCAGTATTATAAGGTTTTGCTTAAAGAACTGAAATATACATAAAAAAACCTAGGCTCAAATTTAAGTGATTTTTGTGTGATTTTGGCACTAAAAGGCACACTCCTTGATTGTATTAAATGGCCCAGACAATTCCAGATGGGTATTTTGATGAGACAAATGGCCACAATTGTAGCCTATGGGCGGCATTAGAGAAGCTATAGGAACACAGAGACAATCAGGTGCATTCTCTACATTTAAAACCAAAACACAAGGTCAATGCCAGACACAAACTCAAAGAAGTGCCTTTAATATCTTGTTTTTCTTTGTTAATTATGAACTATGAACTTTACTGCTATTTAGTCCAATTAGGGCTTCAAACATTTTGTATTACACAAGCACTTTGTAGATTCCTGTCATTTCTCCTGTGTCTTTGTGTTGCCGAGCGCCCATTTAAAGGGACAAACCACGGCCATTGGCATTCCCATTCCCAGCCACCGCCACCCCCCTTTTTTCAACGTTATTGCTAGGTGGTGATTTACAGAGGTAAACCTGTGTTCCATTGTCAACAGGAGAGGTTCCCTTAGCAACAGTCTCCAGCATGCAGGAGTCTGAAAAGGTGGTCGGATGTGCGGTAGGGAAAAGAGAGGGAGGAAAGGAGGTGCGCACGCACACACACACACACACGCACTGTTGCTCACGCTCATCTGCTGGCAAAAAGGAGTCGTGACTAACTACAGCTCGTCTGCTGTATGGCTGACCCTCCAACACACACACACTAATCCTCCCCATCTCCATGTGTGTAGCCTACGTGCTGGTCGTCATGACGCTCGCTCATGGAGAAAGATGCACATACAGTAAACATACACAGAAACAGCACTGAATATAGCGTAGTTATTCCATTAGATTGTTCTTCCCCCGCTCATAAATTCATACCTGTGCATCTAGGGAAGCTAAAGCCTTTTAAAGGGGGGTCTGGGGGCATGCTCCGCCAGGGAACAATTTGTTTTTAAGACCACTATTTTTTGGGGGGTTTAAACTGGTAAACATGGTTGGCGGAAACGATACATTTCTTTCACACAATTCCTGTGATATTCTCTATTCACCACATTATTGAATATATATTCCCTCTTGTGCATTTTCACACATGCCGTGGCAATGCTGGAATAGATGGGTCAAGGGAAGTCCAGCAGATGACGGTAATGCAACACTAAGATGGTCCCTGCAATGATAATGCTTTCATTATCTAAAATGGTACTGATCTTGGGGTGGGAAATCGGGGATACAGATTTCCCTGAATAGACTATCGATTTGCGATCCCATTCAAACATGACCATATGAAGGAAGCGTTCATGGACACTTTCATAAAATAAATGACACTCTGTCCCCAATCACTCAACACCAACAATAGGAACAATAATGGATGGACTATGTACTGTCTGTAGTAGCCACATTTACTTTATTTTGAAACAAGATTTCATTTCATTACAAAATAAATTACCCCATCACAATATGGCAAAACTAAATTATACTAACGATCTACAAAAATTTAAAAAATAGGAATATAATCTGATAATCTGACAAAATACAGCATCACAAATGTGTGCTCAATGCCACGACTCCATGTTAACAAACTCAAAGGCCTCTGAATTGCTCTTGCACATTATAAAATAATAATACAATCCAACCTCACCCAACTATATTACAGAACTCTGTAATACTATACTCATACTGCCTCTCTCATTTCATGCCAATTTTGTGAGTGGAAGCATCAATGTGTACCTTCTAATTTTAAAGGTGCCAAATCGATAAATTTAGCCCGCCATTGTAATTTGTAAACTCATATTTACAAATGTACCATAGCGATGGCCATATATAGCAAGCACAGCAAGGTGTTCAAATCCGTTCTTGAAAAAAACTGAAGGTGACTTCATGGAGGGTTTGTCCATTTATATGTACATTTATATATGGTATAAATATAGTTAAATGGTTGCTACTCTGTAATAGGGCCTATTTATTTAATTCAAACAATGTATCAAATAGGTCACCTCCAGCAGAAACTACTAGAATGTTTCATGTGCCCAGTAACTTTCTAGCTGTAAAGACAACAGCATGTACAATATCACAAATGATTTGATCACATTACATTAGTGACCTGCCTATACCCGGGTTTCTACCCAAATGTTCAAACATGTCTAACCTAGAACCTGTTTAAACATTGTCTGGCAGGGCATAACTTCACTGATCATGTTTACTATTTAAACTCAATGTTTAACATTATTTACAGTTTGCAACTCAGTAAAACATACATCTGAGTACTGTGAGTTTCCTATTTTAGATAGATACATGATACATAGGCCTATGTATCATGGGTTTTGATGGCTAAAACACTAGCCCCATTGGAGCTTAGTGAGGGGATGGATAGAGAGCCAACCGTGGAAAGTGAAACCGTATTCCTCTGCCAAAGAAATCCCACTGTATTTGATGCACAGAGACCAATTTGTGTGATACAAGAAAAGTGACGTCAGTCTAATTGGAGACTCAAGATTGACAGTCTATGTGTAACAAGAGTTGGATAATAAAATCAAGCTAAGTGACTATACTGCTTTACATGCATATTTTTACCCAGTGAGAGAGAACCGTATGAAACAGTTACACATTTTTTCTTGTAAATATGTGACTTTAATTTGATATGGCATTCAATATGGAGATAATATGACTGCGTACACTGTACTTGTAGCGCATAGCTGTACCATACCGACCTCTGTCATTAATGATATAGCTTGTAGCCAGTCAGTCACAATGCTGACATTGGGAAACAGAAAACACATTTTTATTTTAACAGGGCTAAAGCCCCCATAAGAAAGGCCTGGCAATGACCCTGTGTGCGTCAGAACACAACACAGGATGCAGAGGGATAATTTCGCCTCTAGTGCTGTTCAATGTTTCTAATCTAGTGTTGTGTGCGTGTGTGCGTGTGTGTGTGTGTGTGTGTGCACGCGTATGGAAACACATAGCCTACATTGTGTTTGATGTAAGCACAGTGATGATCACACAGTGATGGGGATGTGCGCATGCTAGCTCTAACGATTTTCATGTTGCCACAGCGATCAATAGATTCACACAGCTGGAGGGACCAGGTGCCTGCGGAATCAGCGGGAGCTTTATTTAGTAGGCTACGCCCTGTGTGTAGACCCCATTGATGAAGCAGGCTACACCGATGACCACAAAGCACTTTCCTGTCGCATCGGCTTACCTCCTCTCTTTGGCAGTTGGTAGAATGCGTCATGGGAACCTGAAATAAACCACTCTACAATTTCAAATAATCTAGTGTGTCTTCATATGCTGTAGTTTATTCTACTGAGTATTATCATTCATCAATTTACTAGAGTAGGCCTAATACATCTTAGACATCTTGGCTATGATAGGCCTATAAGTCATATTCATTCCCAGAGGCAGAAACCTTTCTTTCCTGCAGAAGCCTCCGGGCATGCAGAGAAGATGTTGTAGCCTATCCTGCATGCTCTTTGACTTTGAGTGCTGCCACTGCGGCCACTATTGCCTGGGGACGGCCTGGTCCCTCTCAGATATTTCTGGCGAGGCTATGCCACATCATTTCTGCTTCATTTCCTCTCACACAGGGACACTGAAATGTGTTGCCCCATTGCCGCATTCCACCTGAATGATTACATTATCACGAATCTGTCTCGAATGCGTTTGCAGTTCATAAGCAGGACTGAGAGAGCTCTCTCGAGTCACAGAACTGACGACCAACATGGTTGCTCAACCGCAATGGTGATTCAGTCTCAACGTGCTTTAAGGAATTAGTAAAAAATACAAGCTAAATTGCAATAATCGTTGAACACTCTCACGCCAAGCACCATGTGATAGAGCCAGTCATGGTTAATAAGTGTCACCGCTACTAGCAGGCAGCAGTGTTAAAACGTGGCTATAAGTGCTAGTTGTTTTGGTGGCGGTGTCATTGTAAATTCTCAGCCTCCCCGGCGCACGGTATAACCACATTAAACGACAGCATCTTTCTGGAACGCTTCTGACTCAATCATCTGACATTTGAGTCTTTTGCTTCAGTCCCTGTCCTTGCAGCCTCCAGCTTTCTCTCTTAACCCCAATCCCCCCCTATTATTTTTACCTAAATCTTTTTGTTGTTACACTCAAAGCCTTTAAAGGTACACTTGTAAATTGTGTCATGTTGATGCTCCCAGAACGCCACATTTCATCTCACTGTATCTCAATCTCACTGTAACACATCTGTGTGTCCTCAGGTAGGGGAGAGGTAAATAAAGGTGTTAGACTAGGCTATAAGAGATCTAGAGGGAGGGGTAGAGAGTAATGCAAGTCACTCAACACTGTGTGTGGGCATATTTCTCTTTTATTGAGTTTCATTTCAAAACCCAGCAATCACAAATTCGAGGAATTGTACCTTTATCTGCCAATGCCATATATTGGCATCATTGCTCTTATAATCAAGAAACCCTATTAATTTTTGTGTTTGCTCAGCACTGACAATAAGGAGTTCAACAATGAAGGTATAGTCGGCTATTGCAAGCTAAATGTACACTAATACACATTTTATCAAATTAACCAAATATCTCCTCGCATTTCACTATCTCACCGTTCTCTGTGCGCGTTAAAAAAAAAACTGATACTTCTACACAGCCCTGGCTCCGTAAATAGGAACATAAACAAAGTGGCGAACACTGCTCACAACAACAAAACCATAGTACTACACTTTGCTTCACAATGCTTTTTGATGTGTGGGACAGCGCCGCGGAAGAATATTGTTTTGATTTGAGCACGGATTTAGCAAGAGTTCTTGAGAATGCCGGACCCTACCTTTAACGTAAAGCGTTTGTTTAGAAAATTGCTAGAGCTAGTGGAAGTATTACAAACAGTTGTACAGTAGCAATGCCATTGCAATTGGTAAAAATATTGCTCTTTTCAAATGTAACCCGAGGTCCACAGCCATTTGGATGCAATGACTGCAAAACCAAGTGAAGTGTGGGTCTGGCTAGTGTTACACCAGGCTAACATCATGCCATGCTGTCAACATGTGCTCCACACATTCATCAGGTGTATCCTAATCAGCTTTGACACATAGCATTAGTGATTATCCATTTGCATTCGCCACCCGGTGAAAGCATGCATCGGATTATAGATCTTGGCTGGCTGTGTGCGTTGTCTCTTCCTGCTAGAGAGACAACCAGCGAGCGTTTCAGCTACCAGTTCTCTACAGCTCCTTTCCAGATGATTGAATCTGATCTGTAATTAAGAGTGACTCTAAAGCAAGGTCCGTGGCTTTATGTATAGTAAAGTATCTCCTGCATGATCCCGTTGAAATAACATTGACTTTGCGGAAGGTAGGTTTATAACGAGGACACTGAGACTTGATGAAATGCCCTGTACGACCATGGGTCATAATGTTTGTTAGAGCCAATGGATAACTGCTCAGGGTCATGCACAATGATGCATGACCTCATACCGACTACCGCCTGAATATAGCCTCATGAGAGGCATTCAAATAGTTATGTACAGCATGTAATGAGCTCCATCTAAATGCAGCACAGACAAGTGACTTGTTATTGTAACACATCTCTCTCAGAATTTGGCCTATAGCAAAGTGTACATGTGACTAGAAACATCTTGTGCATGAGTGTTCCATTATATTTGGTATTATTAGTATAGACAGCAAACACAAAGCTGGAATATACTATTGATAATTCATTCATGAATGTGTACTATTCATGTGTTACAGTGACACATATCTCCAGACTTTTGATTTTAAGATAGAATCACAAATAGATTTCCTTGCCAGCTCACTGTCTTATGTTTTGATAAATAATCATAAACAACATACATACATAGGGGGTGAACGTTATTTCAAAAACAATTCCAACCACAAACTGAGTGTATAAGTATTTCAGAGCGCATGTGACTTGGTTGTAGGTGAATGAGTGAGCATTTTGCAAGGTGCTGTGTGATAGTTAATCTCTGTGTGGGGTTACGGTTAGCTTGCTTGTGGGTTAACTTTCTTGTCTTCATTTCAGATGCTTTGCATCAGCGAACTCCTGCTTGACTGGGACTGGGGCCGTTCGGACAGAGGGCATTGTGGGTGTTATGGAACAAAGTGCTGCTTTGTTTCCTTGCTACGTGCTCTGCTCGGTGTTGCATTTTGGGGTCAGGAAGGCCCTCTGGATTCCTTCAGACTTCACTGTAGAATTCTCCTCTGTGACTTTGACCAGACTTACAGTGTGACAAGACTCATGAAACCAGGCCTCTTCTGCTGCAAGTTGAGACTACCTGTCGCCCAAACACCACACCAGCCCCCACTAACACCTCCAGCTCATGCCTGCAAGATCTCATATTTGTGTGTTCGGTGTTCGATATTTGCAATTCTCTGAGAAGAGGATTGCTCTGATAACTCCCAGCTATATACACAAATAATATACACAAATAATAAAAAACATTTATGTAAAATAAAATAAATGCAATGTGAGTCTTCCCATGCAAATCTGTTGAGTTTCTTCGTTTTCCAGTCCAAGAACATCAACATTGTTTGTTTAAAACCACTAAAGATAATAGGTATTCCCTATGACCTGTGGTCCTATTTACATTGACAGCAGTCCGTGCCTTCATATTCTATTAGTAACACACCAGTGACAGAGATGTGAAGTGACCCCATACATAAGAGTATGCCAGTACTGCTGCTTCATGTTGCTCTCAATGTGTGGCTCTGCTCTGGCCAGTAGAGGTGACATTTTGTTAGAACTAGAAGCAGCCAATGTTTCCATAGCGATCAGCCTTGCAAGATGGTCCTTTGTACATAATGGTCTCAGCTAACATAACCTATTCAAGGTAAGCGTTTTTATTTTTTATTTAAAGTTGTATATTAGGCTATCTGTTTAGCATGTACTAGACTGCCTGCAACATTTTGGTAACAGAGTACTAGGATATTTAACAACATTTAGTTTACCCTAATCCAAATGTGATTTAGTTTTAGGGATTTTAAATTCACATCAAACATAGGCCCCAGGAGAAACACAGGAAAACTGAAATTATGACAACTAGGAACAATGTAACATACTGTAATGTAATCAACCTTTACTTAAAACATTGCAAAGGGCCTAACCTATTCCTGATTGTAATAAGATTGATTGTAGCAAAATAATATACGGCTACTAGTGTAACTTTAAAATGTAAAACCAGGATTTTTTTTAGAAAGGAAATTGTCATTCAGGTGCTATTTGGACATTTCTTTGTCAGGCGGTGTGTGGCAGCATCCCTCCAGTGTGTTCGGAAGCACTTCATTGCGCTGCTCGGTAGGGAGGCGCTTGTAGTCAAGCCACCGTTTCGGTACGGAACATTGCCTTGTGCATGCCGTTTCTAGACTCCTAGACCCAGCCAGGCAGATGGGCAGCGAGAGCGTTGTAAAGCTGTGTCATCGCGCGTTATCCTGTTTTCTTTCTTTCCCACGAAATCAGGTTTTTTTTATTCTCTGTTTGTTTTATCCAAAAGGCTATAGGCTTCTGTGCGGCGTGTAACAGCAAACCCATGCCCACTGGATTTGTGCGTGCGTTAAACGCGCTTTGAAGATTTCAATCTCTGTGAGAGTTGCTGGTAAGTTAAGCGCTATCGTCTGTAGGGCCTATTTTAGGAAGAATAGCTTGCAAACATTTATCTTCAGTTTATAACAACGATTGCTATTGTCGATAAGGAAACTGTGTTGCTTATTCATGAAAATTAGGCTAAATCTATTTTAGGTGCAGGTTGGATGGGTGTAAATACTGTAGGCTAACCTGCAATACCTAGTTCATTCCGATTCATTCCTTATAGCAAACAAAAGTAATAAACAGTTATTTAAATCCCTCCATCTGTTTCATACTTGTGCATTTGGATTTCTGACTAAGAACTTGCACACGCACGCAAACAGCCACGAGCAACACGTGCGCAGTGGTTCATACAGTTGCTATAACGTTTACTTGGAAGTTATGTATTATAGCATTCATTCCTCGCACCTTTTTTACTGTAGATATATTTATTTGTATTTTTTATGTTGCTTTTCCTGAAGAATATACCATGCGTTATAGCATGCAAATGGGACAATTTAACGTCTGGCCACCCTTCTCATGCGTACCAAATCTATTTAAATAATCGTCATCACTGACTCGCAGGATCAGTGTATTGACGTGAATAGTTTCGTTTGCAGGCTACTACTGATTGTAAATTGTAGTGCAAACGTGAAGCAACACAAACACGATGCAACACATATACCATTACCAAAAGCAATGAAGTGCATTGTTTTTCATAATAACTAAAATGCCATGCGATTGGCCTACTTTCAGTAACATATCTGTCTATTGTGCTTCTGTCTTCTTCTGTGTTCTCACTCTATGGACCAAGTGGAAATCAGCCAGTATGTGATAGCTTCCATCTTTGGGTGCAATATGCTAGCGTAAATTAACAGTGCCCTGTTGCTTCGTGTCACAAGAAGGTGCAATATGATGCTATAGCTACTCTGCTAAATATGAGGACAGCATAACCCTGTTCCGTTGTTACACCTGTCTTCCCAGGTGGAACACAGTGTCAAAACCCACTACATTCGTTTCACCAATCTTCCCATCAAGTATCATTGGAGTTGGAAGTACTTCTGGCAGAGCTCAGAACATCCTGTCTGTGTGTTTTCATCTCGTCCCTACTGTGTATTTGAGTCTGCTTGCTCATCTGATTCACTGCCTTCCTGCGTCTTATAATGTCGTGAGCGTGGCAGCTTGGCAATAAGATGCAAACCTAGTCCGGCAAGTTTTGCCTTAGAGCAGGTGTCCGGTTTCCTCCTTTTGCTGTCGGTGAATGGACCCACTGGGGTGGTGCTCTGGTTTCTCTGTGGCTGGCTCGCATTTCCTTTTAGTGTCAGCGGAGGTGGAACTGGACTCTGAAATCTGCCTGTGGAGAGAGGAGCAGGGATGTGCTCTAACATGATTTGGGAGGTGGGCCCACCGGTTGACAGGTGGACATTCACCCTGAGTGATGGGACTGTGTTTCTGTAATGCACGAGGCAGTTTACTGACAAATCATTAGTGTGAATAAGCCAACAGCCACTGGAGGCAACTTTACATATGAGCTAGAAAATATGCAGATATTCAATGCTTATTTATGACTTGACGCTCAAGAATTATAACTGTTTGCCTAGTGGGCATTGCCAGTTATAAAGAATTACATTAAAAACTACACTGAGCGTTTGTATTTGTTCACGCTCCACATTTTAACCTGAGTTGTGATTGTAAGGTCACGGTGTGATTTGTGATGTGTTATGCACTACAGAATACTATGCCCTTGGAAACAGGCCTATAGGAAAAAGGGATAGCACCTTCTGTTGGGTGCAACTCAGACCTCCTGCTCTAAGTTGATTGGCTCAGGAACACTGTTCAATAGGAAGGCCAGAATTGAGATGTGTGTCTAGCAGAGAAAAGGAGAAAGAGAGAATCGTTCACGTTCAAGAATTAATCCTCAGGGAAGATGTGTTGGACAGTGAGCAGCAGAGTCTTTTTGCCAGTAACACACTGTGGATATATTTCTATGGCGACAGCCTCTGCATAATTCCTCCACCTCCACTATGTGCAGCCTCACTCCAACCCGGACCTGGGTAAAAATATCTCGCTGGATGGAGCTAATCGGAGCAAAGCACTGTGATACATCAGCACTTTGGAAAATGCCAGGGGTTTATTTTGTTCTCTTATCATCCCCATCTCTCTTTGTTGTGGTGGCAGTACAGCTGGTCAGCTGGCTTCTGCACTGCAGTGAGCGTGGAGATTGTTATCGACTGTCTCAGATAACGGCCTTCAACTCTACCATGAATGACTGACTTCAAATGTAGGCCTGCTCAGACCAGCACAGATTTATAATGCATTATACAGTAACACATTGGCCTTGATGAAGCAGGCAATAATATGTTGGAACAAGATCCCTTCATAGCTTATGCAGTTATTGTTGTAATATTTGGAAGTCTCTTGCACTCGTTTCAAACTTTTCAAATGTGCCATATTTTACATATGACATCATTTTGATTGTATTAGTTTATTATGACATCAGTGAATACAATGTATAAAAAACCCATCATAAATCCATATACATAATAGTATAACATATGGTCATACAGTAGCGTGTATGTAGTGTGTATATAGTATGATGTCACAGATTGGTCACACATTTTGAAGCTTATTTTGTCAGTCACACTTACTGTACTGTAATAGGCTATCTTGTGATTGGCTGCATTATTCCCCTATTTAAACCATGGTATCACGTTGATAGAAGTGAAGTTACATATTGACACTTTTTGTATTTTATATATTTTTAGTATTTGTAAAGAATAGTTGGTGAACTTTAATTCACTGTTTGGGAGACAAGCACCCAGTGGTCAATATCAGAACTGCTTAAAGCACTTCCTCATCAGGACCTCGTCATCACACTCGGTGGTGGCTGCCACTTGGGTAAGGTTTAGAGAAAACTGTGTTTGGTGGTGATGCGGAACAGAGCACTTGACTGCTACAATACTGTTTGTTGTCTTGTCACTAACACCAACCGTGTGGAAAGAACCGGAGTCAGCTGCAACACGGTGTCAGCCAC
>JAODLL010009049.1:0-10943 GCA_026546735.1 Forbesichthys agassizii | reverse complement strand
AATACTGTTTGTTGTCTTGTCACTAACACCAACCGTGTGGAAAGAACCGGAGTCAGCTGCAACACGGTGTCAGCCACAGCCATGTCAGGGGCAACGTACAGCTTATTCTCAGCCAGGGAAGCATAAACAATGCTGTGCCCAAGAGTGCATTGTCTCTTGTGAATATGCCTTTAGAGGGGAGAGACAGATCAATTTAACAAAATAATAATAATTATAAGTAGTAGTAGTATATTATAATTATTATCTGGATGACATTTTATTAGGGAAGATGAGACAGCAATATGCAACTCTTGTCTCCCACAATGTATTTATTCTTAGAACACATGCCTTTACTTACTGGTTGGTAAAATAATGAATAGGAGCTCAAAGGGATGTAAATGACTGCTGATGAAAGATGTATGTTTACATTTTCAAAACGTCATTTGTTTATGGCAGTACAAACAAATATGCGCCTTGACCTGAAGCGTTTGTTTCAAAATATAGTTCCATCAATGTAGAGCTGGAATCGATGGAGCGATAACAATGCTTGAATGGTTAATTAATAAAGGCTGCTCCAGTCGTTTAAAATTAGAACGCAAGGAATACAAACAATCCCAAATGTAGCGTGTCCAGACCTTATTTTGGGTCTGGTTATAGGCTATAGTAACTATAGCTCTATAATAGAGCCCAACAAAGAAAATTAATACCAGGAATAGGGCCCAGCCGTTTTGTTCTGGTGGGGTGGGGGGGCGCCTGGTGAAGTCAGCAGGAGACCTATAATGTATACTTCTAGTATGTGTGTGTTGACCTATACAGGCCACTGTGGCTCATTGGTGTCACAACTGCAATTGTGTTGATTGGCATGAAGGAAAGAGCACCTGGCCACATGCCTCTATTTATAGCCTAATGTGCTTAATGTGTGTGTGTGTGTGTGTGTGTGTGTGTGTGTGTGTGTGTGCGTGTGTGTGTGTGTGAACCAACACACTGGCAGAAGAGAACAGAGCCTCACAGCAGACTAGTGCGCAGTGTGTGACGCACGACACATGCAACAGTGAGGTAATGCTCGGCGTGACTGGGCTCAGCGTGTTACAGGCAGTGTGCACATACACACGTGAAGGCTTCAGGATTGCATTCTAGTTTATGTCTTTATAGCGCTTCTATATGATATTCTAAATAAAAATAGATTAGCAAACAACAATTTTCAATGTAAAGGTGTAGTGCATGGTAATGCGTGTTTGTGTGTGTGTGGCCCGCAGAGCATTTGTTTTGGTTTGAGATGCTTACGCATTTAGTGTGACCTCTAGTGGCAGAAAGGCATATAAAGGACTAGATTGCTTTGATCCTGAATTTGAAAGTAAATATTCTATACAGGTGGGATTTCCTTTTAACAGACAAATATTCAAACTTAATGTGCCAACATAAAACATATTTGCACATTGACTTAAATTGACTTTCCACCCCCTGGAACCACTCAGAATGGATAGAGTGCCATAGAGCTATTGTTCAAAAGGTTATTATCAGTAGCAGAAAGATGACAGCGAGCTGTTAGAATGGGTGAGCATGGGGCGGGATGCTTTTACATCCCCATGGGCACTGTGCCCATGTAACACAGCCCGGCACGTAAGAATAGAGTCCAGAGAGGCCAGCTAATGCTGTAGTTGTGATGCAGTTACTCTAATGAATAGAGCAACGTTTTCCCTGGTGTCCGCAGCTAATCAGCGGTCATGTGAGTGATTCCAAATAACTTGGTATTACTGTCGGCACATTTTGAAATGCTGTTATTACAATTAATGTTATGCAGATTTAATTATAAAAAAATAAAATAAAATAATTGAGCCATGCACATAAAAAGGGGTATTACTGTAAAATGTTGCAATTATTTTTAATTGTCCAGGATACGGGAGGGGAATACTGTACAACTATATTTATGAAGCCTACACATCAGTTATATTTGTTCAGATTCACATTCAAACAAACAAACAAAGAAAACAAAAGTGTGAATGTGTAATCATATTTTCTCTCTTTCTCTTCTCTCATTAAGAATATTGAAACATACACGGAATTGTGAGGTATGGTCATTTGTACATATAAAATAAATACTGCCTGGCTAGTTCATGCAATGGTTAAATTCAGTTTTTGCCTGTAGCTAATTGAATCAGCATTTAGGACTGTTTGACACGGGGCAGCACCTGTGAAGCAGCACAAAGCTCCATGTAAATGTTAATATTAGAAACGTCACAGGATTAGCCCAAAATAGGCATTTTCAGATGGTTATCTCACAATTTAACATTGTCTTTTTATTGAATTTCACCATTAAGTTAAATACAACTCAGCGCACTGCAAGAAAATACTTAATAAAGGTAACACTGACGCTTTGGCTTAGGTTATGTCGGCTAAGCCTACAACGACGTATACAATGTGTTAAGTTATCTGTCTCCTGTGTTCCAGGCACATCCGAGGCCATCCGGCTACACTACACTACACAATGACTCCCAGCCACTGAAGCCTGAATATCACTTTTCGCGTTTCCGTTTATCTCCAAATTCCTCCGCACAAGTCGGCACAGTTTCTCCATGGGTTCTCGCAGCCAGGGCTTTTTCCACCATCTCCACCACCACCAGCAGCAGCAGCAGCAGCATCATCATCACCACCACCACCGGAGCTCCATGGTGCCCATGTCGGTGCCCAGGCTCCTGCAGGATAGCGGGGGAAGCTTGCTGGGCGGGATCGCCCAGATCACCCCCAGCCTGTTCCTGAGCCGGGGCAACGTGGCGTCCAACCGCAGCCTGCTGCTGTCCAAGGGCATCACGTGCGTGGTCAACGCCACCATCGAGCTGCCCAACTTCAACTGGCCCCACGTGGAATACGTCAAGGTGCCGCTGGCCGACATGCCCCACTCGCCCATCTCGTTGTACTTCGACAGCGTGGCCGACAAGATCCACAGCGTAGGCCGGAAGCGCGGCGCCGTGCTGGTGCACTGCGCCGCCGGCGTGAGCCGCTCGGCGTCGCTGTGCCTGGCCTACCTGATGAAGTACCACCGCGTGTCGCTGGCCGAGGCCCATGCCTGGGTCAAGGCCCGCCGGCCCGTCATACGGCCCAACGGGGGCTTCTGGCGGCAGCTCATCGAGTACGAGAGGAAGCTGTTCGGCCGAAGCTCGGTCAAGATGGTGCAGACACCCTACGGGGTCGTGCCCGACGTCTACGAGCGGGACCGCAGGACCCTCGCCCCCTACTGGGGCCTGTGAGGAGATCCGTCGGGAGGGTATTCTACCAACCCCCGCCCTCCCCCGCCGGGGTTAAGGATGGAGGAGGCCCATGGACAGAGATGACACCATCTTTGTTGCACTCCAGTCCTGTTTTTCCCCTCCGCCATTTTCCTTTAGGGGGAGGGAAGAGGGGGGGGGGGTTTGCTGCCGGTCCATGGATGTTCTCCCAGTCGGAGAAGCTACAGTAAGTGACGTTTGTGTGAGTGTATGTCTATGTGATGCTTAATTCATGAGTCTCGGCGCACTGAAGGGGGCGGAGCCAGCCTCAGTGTTGCTTACTGGACACAGAGGGGAGGGGGGTGGGTGCAGTGCTTCCAGCCAACCTGCAGGGGGCGTTCCCTGCGTGGGAGCAAGGCCACGTCAAGCCCAGAGTCCTCGTGACCAGAGATGTATTGGTGATATAGAAGGTAAACGCTCACCTCCGCTTGCTAACAACTGTAAGGATTGATAGTATAAGGATTGTTTGGCCATCAACAAAAAAAAACCTGCATTAAGTGTTAAATACAGCATATGTACTCATATGAAGAGTCTACATCATAAATTTATTCATACCAGAATGAGGCCAATGATAAATGTACGTCGACTTTTTGTTAGTTTACCCTCCACTACTTCCCTTCCTTATGACCAGAGCAATTACTGGACCAATGCTAACAACAGACACCAAAATGTAAGATACAGGTGAGGAGACACCCAGAATCCTCTGGTTTGTACCTCCACGGACTCCGTAGCATAGGATTATCGACTGCTGTGATTGAAGTGGAGGTCATTGTCATTTCGTGACAGTTTTATCTTCAACCCAAGGAACTGCAGTGTGAAAAAATAACAGTAGCATTCCAGATACTTAAAAATGTACAGAGAAAAAAAATCTAGCAAGATTATTTTATTGGGGGTGTGCTAAGGGATATATTATTTACATTACATTTAATGATATAGATACATAATTCTTCAATAGCTGAAGATATAACCGATCAGGGCTAAAGGTCGAGGTTTAAGGAAAGTCCTTATTTACTACAGGGCTAACTGTGACTATACTATGCTGTACTAGATTGGATATAGTGTAATATGATGCTCCATGTTGTCCATTAAAGATGCTTCACATTACTTTATCCTGCTGTTAACCGTGTGCATAATAAAGCGGCCTCAAGACCCAAACCTCAAAACTTGAGGTTTGGTAAAGAATAATGCTGTTCAACGCAGCATACAGTAGGCTAAGTCTAACAACCAATGTTGTGCTGGTAAACCAGCTTACTGTTGAGCACTCATAAAATGTAGGCATTTGTAATACATACAAGACTGTAGCAGGTGAATAATGCACACTTTTGAGGCATAAAGCGTAATATTACTTTTACACATTATTTCACACCACAAAAAAATGATTATAATAATGTACTGTAATAAAAGCACTCATGATAATGGTTTTTGTTTTGCCATTTGATAGTTAAAATAAATAACTGAAATACTATTTCTTTATTCATTATTTCACTCATTGTCCCAACGGAATTATTATCTGATGCATGTAGGTGGATGAAGATAGATAGATGTATTGCACGCAACTGCTGTTATATTTCTATACTATTTCCAGAGGGCATTCAATTATTTTTTTTACAATTTGATCATTTAAGGGTTTTCACATAAATGGGTTTTCTTCAACAAAATACCATTATTTCACACAACCATTTTCCACACAGATATCTTCAGATTTCATAGATATTTAGTCATTCATATTCATTTGAAGCAGCAGGTAGATGATGCATGCTATTTGTCTTTTGCCCACACTTTCGAACGGCCTGCGGACAGTTAACACAATACATGTTATTTCTCACAGAGTCTGACAGGGCAAGCATTGCAGGGAAATTCACAATGATGCTCCCATATTATGTTCTTCTCCATTTTGGCTAGCACAAAATGTGATAATGTGCTGGTGTACATGGTGTTCACGACGCATAGCTGAGCATTACTACAACCACACCAAGGACAGTTTCTCCATTGAGGATGAGGAGAGTTACATTACTAATATTTCTAAAACAAAACAAAACTATTACACATATCCAATGTTGGGCAGTAACTAGTTACTAGTAATTTGTTACGGTAATATTAAGTTTTCCAGTAACTAGTAATGTAACTAATTACTATTGCTGAAACAGTAATGCAATTACAATTACTAATCCAAGTAAGGCTGCATTACTGCGTTACAAGAATGATATTTCTGGTCCTAGCAAACTTAGGGTATGCTAAATTGAACCAAACTGTCCAATCATCAGGTTTGAGAGGCTGCAATGCAAGACTGGGTAGTGATTGTAAAAGTAATATAGTAATGCAACTAGTAATGTAATTAATCTAACTAGGTAAAATAATATTACTTTGCACATTTCTTATTCCAGCATCAGGATATTAGCCTATTATTTATCACAAAGCCAATAAGCAGAGCCATTCCCAGTGTCCTGAGCATCACAAACATTCTACTGTACTTGCCATTAGAAGAAGCCACGCAGAAGACAGTCCTCCGATGAACTTTATGTAATTATATGCAACTTGTCTCCCCACACCATGAAAATCATGAACCATCAATCTTTGTTTATCTTGAGTGTTGTAAAAGCCCCCGACTAAAGTCAGAATGTATTTCATTGTGCACTTTTATTCATAACAAGCATAAGCTAATACAATTGCTGTCATTGTGTTTTGCTCTCTACATTTCACTTGATCTGTATGGTGCTGTCCCTACACTGAATAATAATGTGCCATTTTGGTCAGGTCCATAGAGTATGCTGCCTATTTCTACTCATACTACTCTTAGAGTGCATAGTGTGCATCAAGCATTTCCATTTTAATGAGACCAATTCTGCAAGGCTACATATGCAAACAAACAAGCTGTATTTTCAGTGCTGCTTGAAATCTAGCTTTACCAAAAACATTCTTATGGTCCTCTCAACAGCAATTTTCTCAAACTGATTGATGCATTTTCCTCACCCTAGACTGTGCACAATAAATATTCTAATCTGAAAATTAGCTGCAAAACAGGCGTGGCCTAGCCCGTGCCAGTACAGATTTTACCTTAATTTATGGAGGCCTGTGAAGGGTGCATGGGGGGGATTTAGCTGCACATTTATTAAATATTTAGGAAATGGGGACAGAATGTACATTTTGCATTGCGATTAAAGGGCAGTTTGATAAATTGATATATTTAAACTGAGCAGACATGTCAATTGTTGACACTATTAATTCTAACATAAAATTGGGTAATATGATATGGGCAGCAGTATGTCATTTTGTCAGTAATATAATCAATCGTGATCGATCAATTTCTCTGACCCAACATTGACTCATCTGTTCAAAGCCTTTGGACTGAAGTGACTATAAATACTGGAGGCCAAGCCATAGTCTACTAGATTCAGCAATGAACAACAAGATATATACAGAATTTAAACACCTACAGTACATGCCCTGTAGATGTGAATTTCTAGTAGCCACATATTAACAGGCATTTTCTCTAGTAAATCCACCATTTCAAAATCTCCGAGACCTCCGAGCCCTCAAGTGTGCACACAATCAGCTTTGCTTCAGGAGAGTTGATTTTAATCAAGTGTGATTGACAATACATGTGCGACAGCAGCGGTCAATATCAAGCAGATCCTCCCCAGCTTCAATCTCAGAGGGATCATTTGATTGGTCGCACAGCAGACAATAGGCACGAAGGTGACAAAGGGAGGCTCTGAATTTCAAAACGACAGCGTTTTTTCAGTAATTGATTTAAGCATTTGTCATTTTCTTCTAATCCTAGAGCTCACCATAAGTGAATCCCGGGGAACTGATTATGTGCAGGATGTTCAATTGCTGTAAGAGAACAGTGATCAAATGTGTGATGTTGTATGCCTACACCTGAGTACTGCCGTGATAATGAAGGCGGTTCTATAGTGGCCATACTGTATAGACACATCATTTTAATGTCTGCAGTCGCTTTTTTTCAACAGCCCAGAAGGCTTGTGGAGGATTGATTCCATTTTGTCACAGAAGGATAAAGCTGAGAATGCATATTGTGGGGAAAGTGTGAAAATCTTTATGCTTTGAACTTGAGTTGGAGTTGAAGACCTAGAATTACATTCCTGTATTTTATAGATAGATTTAAATTTACATGCTGCAGCAACACTAGCCATGTCATGTTTTTCATCTTAAATGAATAACCCAATTCTTAAAATATAAATCATAGTGTAACGTGCACTAAAATACTTATCACATTAATTTATTTACATTGGACCTTTAGTTCACATTGCAGTTAGTCTATATTTTACAATAAAGTACAGTGTGATGCTGTAATAAGCTAAATCATTGCAGACTTTTCATTTACAAATACAATATGACCAGTGCTGCCGACCACAGCATAGCCAGAGAAGCAAAAACACAGCAACAGCAATAACTTAAGAAATTTCAAAAATCACTAACCTTATCCTCTCCATAACACATACAAAATACTGAAGTTAAATAACCAACCAGAAATCCCCATCAAACCAGTGCAACAGACATTCAAAGCAGTAAAATCAATACAACCCATAACATCTCTGCCTTTTCATCTTAGCAGTAAAGTTAATGTTCATATCTTAAAAATATTTTTAAATATTAAAAAATGTATGGGGACTGTCATGAGACAAACTTAAAAAAAATGTAGTTTTAGAAATAGTAACTGTTTTTGACAGCTGGAATTTAATAGGATCAAAGGTAGTTCTCAACAAGTTACATGAGAAGAAACAGGCGTTAATCGCCACAGTACCTCCTCCAGTGTGACTCCACACAGGACTTCATTTACAGTCAGACGCATCATTCAGTGCTGAGCTATAGTGTTAAACCGGGAAGAACGGGCAAACAGATGAGGGGAATATCAGCAGACCAGCCCAGTACAGCCTTTTGGGCAGCGGGGGTGGGTGGAGGGTAAAACACAAATAAACACGCAGGGTTCCGGCAGCATTACAGGTCCATCAGTGCGCTCGCTCTGAGCCCGAGGTGACATCTCCGTACAGCGTGAGACGGTGGATCCCACTTCCCTGGTGACCTGGTTGCCACGGCAGCAACGGCAGCAGCAGCGCCCACAGCTCAGAGCAGGTCGGGCAGGATGAGGCCCGGGGGCTTGGGCTCCACACAGTTGATCCAGAAGTTGGCGCAGCTGGCGTGGTACTGGTGCCCGCCGTACTGCAGCTTGAGGCTGTCCGTCTCAGAGCTGAAGGCCTGGGGGAAGGGGGAGATGTTACAACAGCCATTACAGCACAAAGGGTGTGGCGATTGTCACTTTACAGCAACCATCCTGGCAAATGTGAGTTAGAATGATACATACAACCACCTGTTGAATGCCACTGCTGCTCCTTGTGGACTGGTAATACTGGGATTGTTTTAGCGTGATCGCAGCTTTGCGATACATTTCACATTCAGTATTATTTGCATTAGATGGTCGTGGTCCTGCTGGCATGACAGTTTCATGACAGTGATACCACACTGTCCAATGGAAGAATGTCTGTACAGCAGTCTGTCTTTCACTGGACAATGTGGTATCACTGTGGTGTGGTGGCCAGTCTAGATGTGTGGCTATTTCTCTGATAGGAATCTACAGTACCGCCTTGTTCCAACCATCCACAGTCATCCGTTTACAAGCCTCTAGAGCCGACCTGTAAGCGCACACTGCAAAATCAATACGGCCAGTATTGTCTCTTGCAGATTTACAGTCAGGAAAACAAATAGTTTAGACAGTGTAACAAAAAACAACTACTTAAAGGGGGATATGTATGGTGGCAAGTGTTATTACTAGCAGCAAATATGTACGCATGCATTATTCATACAGGCAACGATTATCGCTTTCCTACTCTTTTCAGCAAACTAAAAACTTGAGCTAAAAGACAGCAGGGTATGATTTTCATTTGCCATAAA
The DNA here is from genome assembly GCA_026546735.1 of Forbesichthys agassizii. Lineage (NCBI taxonomy): Eukaryota > Metazoa > Chordata > Actinopteri > Percopsiformes > Amblyopsidae > Forbesichthys > Forbesichthys agassizii. The sequence continues at coordinate 1,791 of JAODLL010009049.1, read as the reverse complement.
GGGCTGTATAAATCAATAGGACAAGACCTACAGCATACTGTCGAGATGATATCCTTTCTTATTGCCATAACCTCACAGGCTCTACTGAACACATTTCAATATTGTTGTTAGGGACAACGTGGCAATCTGCTCTGTGCACCTTTGATGGGCCCAACTGGGGCTCTGCATTTGCGATAAGAAGATGCTAATGGGTCACACAGCGCAAGAGTGCATCCCCAGTGAAACATTAGAGATGAAGCTACAGCAAGAGCAATGACTCATGTGTGGTGAATCACAGCCTCCCACACACACACACACCAGCAGAGCGAGTATAGCATGGAGAACAGCAAGGCATGAACAGAGAAGCGCACAGCGCGCCGTTAGGGTCGGGTAACAATCTCCACCTGCCCGAATGCGGTCGCCGGCCACAGACGCCTGCCAGCAGAAGGGTAGGGCAAGCAAGACGAATGTCGCGCTGTCACCGCGCTGCTTTGCCCCCTGAGCCTCGGACGTCACTGGCAGGAGAAAGACTTGCTGAGCTCTCTGTATGTCCTCCATCCTGCACGTCACGGCAGGGTTAGCCATGTTGGAAGACGCTAAAAGGGGCTGCGTGCTTTGCAAAGATGTACTAGTCTCTAATGCCCCCTCCCTCCTCCCCTCAAAACATTCCTGGCTCTCCTGGGTACGTTTTACTATCCAAGTGTTGGATGACTTAAGCGCCAATCAGCTTCGTCATAGGCCGGAGCTGTGCAAGATCTGCATCAAAATGGTGTCTTTTAAAAAAGGGGGCAAATTATGTGAATTTAACTAGGAATGCCGCAAGCCATCTGGCCATCTAAAGCAAAAAGTGAGCATTACTAATTCATTGGGACCTTTGCAGATGTACAGTAGTAGGTGAACAAATATTCCTACTGAAGTGCTACTTGACGTTGATGTATTAGATGGAGAGATGACGGAGACTACCATTTTCTACTTGATCATATCGTCAGAAAGGTAAATAGGAAGAATTCATAGTTACCCTCAACTTCCTGACACTGTCTTTGGCCCGTGCCTGGAAGTAGCACAACACGTTTACAACATTTCTGGGTGGAGTCATGCAAAGTCAACTGTGCAAACAGATAGTGTTAGGGACAGGAGAGAAGAAAACAACTCCCTGCAGCAGAATGGTGATGGACCCAAACCATTAGAGAATCCAACAAATCCCTTCACCAAACTAGGGTATCTACGGGCTTTTTTTTCATTTCATTAAAGAAAAACGGATGGCTGTGAGATGAAGGGTAATTATACCCCAACAGTCTATGACTTGCCATTTGTAACTGTATAAGCACCGTCATTTGCTACACTGTCAGTATGCTCGGTTACAATTTTACTGGCAATTCAAGAAATTACCAGGCAATTAATAACTCATCAATTGAAATTCCTTCCATACTTATTGAACACATATCTGTGTAGGAACCTTCTCAACCAGGTTAAAGCAAGCAAGCAATTGAGATGTGTAAATAAAGTGAGCAAACGCTTGGTGGATTGTAGAAGGAAAAATAAAAAAATAAAATAAAAACCACCATCCATGGTGGCTATAAACGTAACTAAACCTACACTTGCATTATTGGCTTTATTTCACAGCACGTAAAAGTTAAATTCCATGATGTGTCATCTAAATCCTCAAGGAAATTAAGAAATCACGTTAATAAAAGTAACCATCCATCCATCTGTCTTCATCTGCTTATCCAGAGTCGGGGCAGCAGCTCCAGCAGGGGACCCCAAACCTCCCTTTCCCGAGCCACATTGGAAAGCTCTGACTGGGGAATCCCG
>JAODLL010009039.1:0-30889 GCA_026546735.1 Forbesichthys agassizii | reverse complement strand
TATATATATAAATGAATAAAACGTGCCTTCAAAAGACATGTTTCTTCCCTTCTGCCCCAACCCTTATTTGTAAGCCTGTTTTCAATAATGTTTAAGATTTCTGTTAGCTTAATAGTGTTTCATAAAGCATTGCTGCTCCTTAATTACATGTAACACTGGAACACACACACACCTCTGTATCTGACATTCCTGCCTTTCTTGTAGGAGCATAAGGGTCTTGTTAGGTTTAAATGTGCATGTCCGCAATACTGTTTTACTTGTGAGGACAGACTGAAAGGTCCTCATTTCATCTCATTTCATAAACAGAACTGACACTGGTCCACATAAGTAGGCTATAGTAAAATCCAGGTACATATACACGGTATTTATCAAACCAGTTTTCTGTCTTTACTTGATTATTGCCTGATTTCTCCGATGTCCTCTAACTGCAGACCTAATTTTATAAACCTAAAGATGAATCATGGGAGGGGTCACAATGTTGTTTTTTTTACGGTTTTATAAAAAAGAAAATGCTATGAAATAAAAATATTTGTAATAATTATTTGGCATTTTTGTATAAAAATAAACATTTCCAGGAATTTAATTTATGATGGTTCAATGTGAAATCTAAATGCTATGCACATGCGGGTAAGTGTATCAGCTTTTTGTTTTCTCAAGCTATCTGTTAAGACCATAAGAATGTGGACAGTATCTACAATGGAAGGCAAACAAATTAAAACACCAACTATTAACTTTCCTGTAATTTGAGTATATCTACTGCACTCTGTACAACAGCTTCTGTACTGCACATAGATGTCAGGGTGATCAGTTTAGACTGTTAGTTAAGAGCTGAACTGCAAGCCAACCCTTCCAAACTAGTAATGTTGGATACTTTCTAAACAAATATCCATCTGAGCATGCATGCTGCTTTATCGTTGGTGTATGCTGTGTGTGTGTGGGTCTTTAATTTAGTCTTCAAATGTATATTTACAGCAATTAGCAGACACTTTAAAATGACGAGCATTTGTTGATTCTGTCTTAATAGACTGAATGGCAATATCGGCAGTAATGATCTTACTAAGAATTAAACCATTGTTTCAATATACCATAATGAGAGCTAGATATGATTTGTTAAGAATACATACAGTATAGTATAGTAAAATAGAGTAAAATGGAGACAGGGTAGAGGGTGTATGTTGCTGAGGTCCATACATCCATCTTCATCTGCTTATCTGTGGTTGGGTCGCGGGGGCAGCAGCTTCAGCAGGGGACCCCAAACTTCTCTTTCCCGAGCCACATTAACCAGCTCTGACAGAGGGATCTCAAGGCGTTCCCAGGCCAGTGTGGAGATCTAATCTCTTCACCTAGTTCTGGGTCTTCCCCGAGGCCTCCGCCCAGCTGGACATGGAACACTTCCCTGGGTAGTCGCGCATCCTTACCTGATGCCCGTACCACCTCAACTGACTCCTTTCCACGCAAAGGAGAAGCGGCTCTACTCCGAGTTCCTCATGGATGACTTGGCTTCTCACCCTATCTCTAAGGGAGACGCCTGGCGCCACCCTCCTGAGAAATCCCATTTTGAACGCTTGTTCCCGTGATCTCGTACTTTTGGTCATGACCCACCTTTCATAACCATAGACGAAACTAAAATTGTCTCGGCTCTCTTTTCGTCACAATGGTGCGGTAAAGTGAACCACCCCAGCTGCTCCGATTCTCTGGCCAATCTCCCGCTCGATTGTCCCCTCACTCGTGAACAAGGCCCCAAGGTGCTTAAACTCCTTTTCTTGGGGTCAGGACTCATTCCCCACCCATTGGTTTCCTGCTGAGAACCATGTCCTCAGATTTGGAAGTGCTAAGACGTCCGTTGTTTAACGACCAGGGCGGAATCCACATTGTTCCTCTCAATCCCAAACTCTCCAGCACGTTGGAGTAGACTTTACCAGTAGGCTGAGTAGTGGCATACCACTGTAATTGGCACACACTCTCTGGTCCCCTTTTTGAAGAGGGGAACCACCACCTTGGTCTGCCAGTCCTTGGGCACTGTTTCCGACTCCCACACAATGTTGAAGAGACGTACCATTCAAGACATCCTTTCCACATCCAAAGCTTTTAGCATTTCTGGACAGATTTTATCAATCCCTGAGGCATTGCCACTGTGGAGTTGTTTGACTACCATCAGCCTCCAACTCTGTCTCTCTCTACCATAGAGAGCATGTCAGTCGGATTCAGGAGTTCCTCAAAGTGTTCTTCCACCTCCCAATTACCTCCTCAATAGATAAATAAATGTATTTTATAAAATGTTTACATTGAATGTTTACATTGATACAGATTGTCTGAAGAATGTCTGGTTTCTTTAGCCAATTGTGAATTGATGCCATATATGAGATATGTTATTGTATAGCAACAGGTGTTTAAAAATAATTCTGAACTTTTGATGGAATTGCCTACATTATTTTATTGTATTTACAAGGACAATGCACATTAAACATTTCAGTAAAAGTACAGGTAGTAGCCTGCTAAATTTTAACCTAAGTCTGGACAGGCTATTAATACAATTACAATAATGTTGAGACAAGCATATAGCAGAGCAGCAAATGGGGAAAAACAACATGCAGATATAATGTAATTTTCATGTAGTGTTCATGTAATTTCTTACATGAACACTACATGTTCAGATTAGAAATTAGCCTACTGTCTGCATAAGGAATTATGCATACAGTCAACAAAAAGTAAAAAGTTGAAATGAGTCAATTAAAATTGAATGTTTAAAACATTTGTTTTTCCCTATACTGGAAATTTCCAGTATACAGTATCAATATAGGCTATAATACACAATATATAATTTAATGCTGGAAACACAGTTTCATGTTGGGTGTAGAATGACGATCTTTCATTTTTCATTCTAGCCTACCTGTGTAGACTATCACATGATAGTAACAGACAGCACATGAATATGCTTAAATGTGGCATATGCGTTAAACTCTTTATTATCACTATGGATAAATAAAATGCTGTGTTGTTTGCAAACTTCCATTGGGTTGCCATAATCACAAAACCTATGCTATGTTGTGAAACATAGGAGTTCACATTTAATATCCTAATACATTCAATTTACAATATAGTGAACCCGATCAATAGGCTAGTAGTTGACATACTAATAAATATTAGATATTTATTGTAAAAATTTGATTATTTTGAATATGTGAATGGTTTAATTTCATGGTGGCATATTTTAAGTGTTTTTATGTACACACGAAAAGGAAACTTGTTGCCAGTGACCAACACAACCAAAGAAAAGCTGATTTGCATTGTCAGAAGATGTGGCATGTTTCATGGGCACATCCCACTCATCTCTGCTGCTCATCCCACAAATAATTATTCCTTTCAAATGTAGCACCATTTAAATGTGAAATAATCTGATTTTCCAATGGTAGTTTATACGAATAATTGCCAAAAAACATTGGTTAAACAAAGAAATAATCTACCAAACACAAACTTTCCTTACGTTTTATTGTTTAATATATTTCCTTATGTATCCATTATTATTATTATTATTTGTACTATTCGTATTATTATTATTATTATTATTATTATTATTATTATGTAACACGAATATTTAGTTATTTGTTCATCAAGAAGTGTACCACATCGCCCCCTATGCCCACCTCAAATTCAAACTGGGACGCCAGACTCCTCCTTCGCCATTTTTTGACTGTAAACATCCTGCTGATTTAAAAGGACTCCGTTGAGCGGGAGGAAGGCAACTGGCGCCATCTTGGCTGTTTTAATGAGTACAACAGGAGAGATTTCGCTTGGAGAAATTACATAATCATTTATATTTCACTCTACAGGGGGTACCACTGGTATGTAGATCTGCAAAATAATTGCTTGTGTGTTCTAATGTGTATTTTCTAAAAAATAATTGAACATGCACCGTTGCGTTTTATTGTTCGCGGCCTTCAGACTACTAGAAGCCGTTAGCCACCAGCTAACGATACATTAGCGCTCGTGAAAAAGTATGATAAGGTTCTGACGCGCACAATGCTCCCGCTGCTTTGTTATCATTTTATGTGCAACCCACATGTATTTTAAAGCTTTGTTTAGTTGAACGCGTCCATCTGATGTGTTATTATTACTATCCATATTCACGTTAAGATCAATATATCATTTCGCACTTGTAGCAATTGGTTTATCCCAGCTCTGACGGCGCCGATAATTTTCTGGTTTGATCCAGTTCTATATACTTCACGGCACGATATTTTTGAAACACTTGGTTTTCTCTTGCTTACTTTTTTGCTCGAATATGCTATTATAATAATGCTTAAGATGACGATATCAATTGAACGTGCCAATGCAAAATCGTAGCGTGCCGATTTGGAATGTGTTCTTTCCTCCTGGAGGAAAAAAGGCGGAACTTGAATGAAGACTGCGCTTGTTTTGATTATTTTAAATCAACATATTGTTAGCGTACAGCACTGGATATACTATATTTTAGTTAGATTCGTTGTATCTGTTAAAACAGAGCAAACCAATTCGTTAAATGTTGGATTTTATTCCGACCAAAAAAAGTTACTTATTTGGAGTAAAGAATGCCACACATTTACCGTCTTCATTTATGATTAATGGCGCGTCTCGTTAAATTATGTCATTTTCAGGCCCACACACTATAAAATAGTAATTATTTTGTTTGTTGATTTTCTTAATGCATTTGACGCATGCGTGTGACAGTAAACAAAATACAATTATTTTACATGAGCTTATGCCCTATATACAGAACTGCCTATATGATATTCAGTCTTTATTAACTGTCTTCTACCGACTTTTAAACTGGATCCTTCTAATAAATATTACATTTATATAAAATATATTTGAATAAATTGTTTTTATATAGTTGTCATCACGTCTTTATTTTGTAAAATAATTAGACTTCTGTACAATGTTAATCATTGTTGGACTGTCTTTTATAAAAAAAATTTGGGGTGACCTAATCATTACATGTTAAATGTTTCCCAAAGGTGAAGACCCCCACCTCCAGTGTGTGTGTGGCAGAGGAGCTAGGGCAATGTTCTACGCCCATTTTGTCCTCAGCAAACGTGGGCCGCTAGCCAAAATATGGCTGGCGGCCCACTGGGACAAGAAGCTGACCAAGGCCCATGTTTTTGAATGCAACCTGGAAAGCAGCGTGGAGAGCATTATTTCACCTAAGGTAAGAACAATATACTTTAATTATGTTTGCACTACTACAATTACTCTACGGTCACAGAAACATTTTCCCTTTTTTAAAATGTTTTTATTTATTAAAATGGAAGTTCCAATGAGTTATCTCTGTTCTCACTCAGGTGAAGATGGCATTGCGAACATCGGGTCATCTTCTGCTGGGAGTGGTGAGAATCTACCATAGGAAAGCAAAGTACCTTTTGGCTGATTGTAATGAAGCCTTCATCAAGATCAAAATGGCCTTTAGGCCAGGTAAGGAGAGCTTGCTAAGCATAAGTGTTTATTTTTAAAAGCATACTATGCAGACACCAATTTGCAGTTTGATATTAATTGTCTATCAGTTTGATGCTGGGTTGGGATATTCTAACAATGTATGTTATAAGGTGTGGTGGATCTACCCGAGGAGAATAGGGAGGCAGCCTACAATGCCATCACCCTACCTGAAGAGTTTCACGACTTTGACCAGCCTCTCCCTGATCTTGAGTCAGTACTATTGTTTACCATTACAGCCTCTTTTTAAATGGGCTGTAAAACTGCAGCAAGTTTCACTGTCTTACGAACATTGTGCTGCATTCTTGCTGACTTGCTGTGTGTGTGGAACTCCTTGCAGTGATATAGATGTGGCCCAACAATTCACCCTGAACCAGAGCAGAGTAGAAGAGATCACCATGAGAGAAGATGTAGGCAGCCTCAGCCTCATGCAGGACAATGATTTTGGTGAGCTACGGTTGCAGTCGTCACTTAACACGGGACGTTTTTCCCTCCTCCAAATCCTCGTCATGTTTTAATACTGCCGACCTGTGGTGTTTTGTAGCCGACTTTGGCATGGATGACCGAGAGATGATGCGTGATGCCAGCGCATTTGAGGAGGACATCATGCACAGCGCCACGCCCTCCAACCTCCTGCTAGAGGCTGAGCCTGGCCCAGCCCACCTCCCCGACAAGTCAAACCACATGGACTACGACGACTTTGGAGATAACACCATGGGCAACAGTGACGGGGGAATGCTGGGTGAGGGATTCTGGGCCAAATCGTGTTTCATCTTGGGCTCCTTCTCACACCAGTTTCTATTTTAACTGGACAGGGAAGGATGCTGGTCTAATTCTCTTTCCCTCTGCAGTGGATAAGCTGCTAAGCAACGAGGATGGAGGCGGTATCTTTGACGACCCCCCGGCCATCACAGAGAGTGCCATGCTGCCCCCAGACCACGGAGACGATGAGGACGACTTTGACAACCTTCAGTCACGTAAGGACTGTTGTTTTTATGCTCATGCCTTCAGAAATAATTAGTATTTTTATATGCTGTATGTTGGGCCACCACAGTTGGACTGTCTTGTCTAATCTGTGTTTGTGTTTGGCACCAGCGGGTCCTGACAGCCCAGATTCAGGTCCTGTTGAGCCTCTGCCAGCCATGGCTGATCAGACGGAACAGACCACCCTGGTCCACAATGAGGAGGAGGCTTTTGCTTTGGAGCCCATCGACATCACTGGTAAGACTACTTAAGAGTGGTACACAAAACAAACATTTTCTTTAGTTTAATATCTAGCACTGTCCCAGTCTTGCTATGTTGACATTTTCCTGAATTTATAACTCCGGTATAAGCTGAACCTTCTCAGTTGGTAGCACTAGCAGAGCTTCCAAAATAGTGTGATTCTAGGTCATTTATAGACAACGTGATCTCAGTCTGTGGTGAGACAATTGTGCAACATCATATGCTTTCTACCAGTTTAGTAGGCCTACTAGTTATCAAGTGTAACTTTGTCCGGCAGATGTTGGGCCAAAATATCAGCTGGAAAATATGACTGACTAATTATTAAATTAAGCATATTAAATAGCGCAAGATCAAAAGCCTATGGCGCACCAAGCGTAGCCTATGGTACCATCGCCTTGATTTAGGTAGCATGTAGACAAAGACGAGATGGCACAGATTCGGTTAAACAACCCGAAAGATTAGGGGACAAATATTCAATTTTCTTTCCCACACGAAATGCAGATATGTCCCAAAAGAATCACTCGAGCGTGTCTACGATGCGCTTCCCAGACTATACAGCACTTTACTAAACTGTAGTAAAGTGCTGTAAAGCGTAACGTCTGAGTGTTGTAAATACATACACTCCCAAATGCTACAACCATGGATGTATTATAAGAGGCTACAACCGGCTAATATGGGGCTGGGGGAATTTGTGCTTAGATAGCGCCGTATTAGCTTAGATCAGACGTCGTATTCGATGGGCTAGCCTCATGGGGGAAAAAATAAAATGTAAACCTTGCGGTACCGGCAGTTGCTTTCCACGCCCTGCGGTTGGGTTAGCAACACCGCGGTATTGTGGTTATCACGACAGCCCTAGGTATTAGTTTCCTACAATGGAGGGGGCTTACATTATCTACACACAGGGTCCGAATTTAACATTTTGAGTCGTCGGCCAAGGTGGCTGGTAGATAAAAAAATCTACCGGTCAAAATGAATAAATTGTCACATACAGTAGACTACTGTATTAATTATGTTTCAGTATGTCATTGAAATAATAACATGACAGCACAACATCACCACTTCATAGATAGGCCTACCTCCATTATAGCCTACTTGCTGTAGTCAGCCTCATACAACCACGTTACCTCCTAACCTCCAATGCTCATGTTATGCTTCATCCTCGGGTTTTTATTTTTACAAGGTTTGCAATGCTTTTAAATATTGCCACTTAATCTTATTTAGGCTGGCTGTACAAGGGCTGGCTAGTGGTACCTAGGCCTGTCACAATAATTACTATATCGTGCGATATATGATAACGTGATCATTTTTCTGACAGTGATAATATTGTATTTACTAAGACATAAGTTAAACTGCTGCTCCTGTGCTCGTTTCGCTCGCTTACAGAGCAGACAGCGACTGCTGATACGTGTTCCTCAAGGCCAATGGATATTGAATTGTTTAGGGTAAAGGTGTTGTTGTGTGCTGTCCCTTTAAGACTGTTGAATTGTGGACTCAGGCGGGTAGAGCGGAAATAAGGAAATGGTGTTTCTTGTGTTTCCTGACTACTGCATAATTCCGGCTAATTACATTCAGAAGAATAAATGCAAAAATACGGCATTTGTTTTATTCGCTTCAAGGTTTGTAGGCCTACCTACTTTGCCAAGCAATGAAACTGGTTTAACCAATCACAACAAATAAATCATGTCACATGACAATATCAGAACAGAGATGCGTTTAAAACTGTCATTGGCACATTTTTCCACCTGACTCAAATGAACAGGTCATTATCAGTCTTCTAACATCTAAATCAGACGCGTTGGAGCAGGGAGAGATCTAAAACATGCAGGGTGCGGCCCTCCAGGACCGGAGTTGAATAGCCCTGCCCTACACACTGTGCAAGGATTGCCGGTGGATTGTACCCGCCCTGCCGGTACTAATATGGATAATGAATCACATCAATTAATTGTGCTCGAGTGTGATACGAGCTATGCTTGTATTGAACATCAGCATGCCCATGATTTTCTTGTGCTGTGGCGGCAACCTCGCGTGTGATATTGCTTTTAAACATACAAGCGCCGTTTACTTTATTTGTTAAAAGATCAAGAATAGTATGTTTAATTAATACATTTGACTGACCCAACATGTTGCCCAGCAACACAAACATTTTTTGCAGGTTTACACGCTAGTCTTTTTTTTTTTTTTTTCTCTCTCTCTCTTCTCCTCCCCTTCATCTTTTTCTGGCGTCCATGTTATTTATGGAGTTTTGTAAATATTTGAGGTGCTTGTTAGATGTTTGTTACATTCTAAGATAATCAATGATTAATTAATGGTAATTCCATCTGTACAGTCGTTAAGTTGTATAAATGCTGTATACAATTTTACATTAAAAAAACATTGTTTAATGAATGTAGCAGCAAACAACTGTTTTCAATGTAAGATATAGTATAACATAAACATATAAATTGCTCCCTGATCAGAGGTGTTAGTTAGTTAGTTAGTTATCATCCCAGCTCCTCTGTTTTGATGGCTGGTCCAGCCACCTGTGCATCTTAGTGACTGTCTGTGTGTGGGGCCCACATAGCATGCTGGTGTTCTAAGTGTGACATCTAGAGTCAGGGAGTCATAAAGAAACACTTTAAATACATGGAAAGCAACATTAATCAGTATGGTCAAATATATGCAGGTTTTTGAGCCACGGATCGGATAATTTTTCTGATCCGCAGACTGCTGATCAGAAAAATGATAGGCCTTTAAGTCAACTTAATTAACGATGACGCAGTTTGTCAAGTCTGTCGTTGTCTTGTCACCAGTGAAAGAGACCAAGGCAAAGCGCAAGAGGAAGCTGATTGTGGACAGTGTTAAAGAGCTGGACAGCAAGACCATCAGGGCTCAGCTGTCGGACTACTCAGACATTGTCACCACCCTTGACCTGGCCCCGCCCACCAAGAAGCTGATGATGTGGAAGGAGACCGGAGGAGTGGAGAAGCTGTTCTCCCTTCCAGCACAGCCACTGTGGAACGCCAGGCTGCTGAGGGTGGGCAGAGGCACACATGCCTACACATTGGCTAGGCTTGAATTTTGTGTGTGTGTGTGTGTGTGGGGGGGGGGTGCAGTGTTTGACCACTGACGAGCATTAGAATGGTTGAGTCAGTCAAGGAATACGTTTAATTTCTCTCATAAATTTGCTTCACCGTGTATTTACTTCAGCAACACAGTGTGCAAGGGGAAAGGTCTGGGGTTCGATCTCTGACATGGCAAGTTTAAATGGGTAAAAATCTTTGAGCAAAACATATGCCTTACTTGCTCATAACAACTTGTTAAAGTGACCACGGTCACTTTATTTGCTGTCAGCAACTATTTAAATGGTAAAATAATTGACTAAACGGTCCATTATTTGTTTAGTTAATTATTTTACTGGGTTACCACTCTTGTTTTTTCAGTCGTGTTTTTATTTATTATTTGTAAAACAACTTCCTAGAATTCTATTTTTATGTAAAAGGTGACTGAGAAAATGCTACTGCTCTAGGTGACTAGAAAACATAGTCACCCAGTAGGTTCAGAAAAAATGTAATTGTCTTGTCAATATATTTCAGTAATGGAACATCTATATCCTTGAGGATTAGTTCAGTCTTTGTTCATCAGTCCTATTGTCACAAGTAAACTCTCCTGAATGCTACCAAATTTGTTTTCTTTAGTTGATGAATAATTCAGCAGTCCTCTCTTAAGGACTCTTTTCCATTTCAATATAATGCTGAATATACATGTCTGGGGTTTTGGCAACCGCCTCCCTCCATTGTTTTCAGATGTTCACACGCTGCCTGACACCTCTGGTGCCAGATGAGATGAGGAAGAGGAGGAAGGGAGGTGAGGCTGACAGTCTTGATGAGTTCCTCAAAGACCTGGAGAACCCAGAGGTGCCTCGTGAGGAGGTCATGAGCCAGCACAGAGATGTTATCGGTAAGATGCTTTAGTCCCGTCACAGTGAACTAAAGGGAGAGTAATTCCCCAAAGAACAAAGTTATAAATCAATGTACTGTATCTTCAAAATTGCCTGAAACTGCTTGGCTTTGACTATCCATTTTGTATTAGTTTGTATGTACTGTAGTATAAGGGACTGAGACATGTGGCTTGCATTTAGTCAAATTAATATTACTGTGGTTAACACTAAAATAAATAAATATGTCTGTTTGTCTTTCTGTCTGTCTGACTGTCAGTACCTTGCATTCCTAATTCCTGCACGAGTAATGCTGTTTCCCCTACCCCACCTCTCAGATCAGACTATAATGGAGGAGCCCAGCATACTGGCAGCCTCGGCTATAGAGGGCAGCAGGACAACCCTCGACGAGACTGTCATGCCCCCGCCCGCCACCCCCCGTGGCGTGAAACGCAAGGCTCACGACAAAGAAGCTAGTCTGCCTGTGAGTACGCGCTGACATTGTGCCCCCTCCCCACCCTTTTAGCTTCCATTTCCTGGAGATGCACAACTTGCATGTTGACGTTTACATTTCAGGAATACCAAAACATTGATTTTGTTAGCAGTCCAACAAAATCATCTTAGAGTAAAATGTGTAGTAACACTAATTCTAACAGGAATAACTAAAACTAGGGCATTCCTAATCTAATCTAACACACAGCGCATAACTGCCTCTCATAGTCCATAAGCGGGACTGTCCGATCAGAGTATACAGTTTCTAGGTATATTGCCAAGTCGACTGTATTTTTTGCAAATCGAGGTATTTACGTAACTGGTGACGTCTGTTACGTCGAACTAATTATCCCAGCACTAATTTGTCGTATCTGTGCGAGCGTGATACATATTTTACCCACAGTTCGTTGACTCTGATCTGCTCGGATCAGGTGCGTTTTTTTGACTAATGTCAGAAAAAGTCCAAACTAAATAAAAAAGTTTAGTAATTACTAAATCTAACGCCATGAACCTATGTTATTAAGATGTGTTGCCTAGATGCTAAATACAGCAACAGTGTGAACCAAACCTGTCTTAAAGGGACAGTAATTACAACATGACAACCTAAAGCAGGTTTCCTATTATAGTCTATGGTGCATTAATGAAACTGCCTTTTACCACCAATAACTATATTCATTTTAATAAGTTATGCAATGTGTATATAGTAATGCAATTATTCCCTATGAATTCTGTACATAATATAAAGATAAGTGTTTAATTTATGTTGTACTTATCTGTGTGAATCTTATATTTATGTTTTAACTGGAGGACTGGACAGAAGTTGTGAGCAATAGGCCTAATATTTGTCAAAGCACATGCTCATAAAAAATAAAGTATATCCTATGTCCAATGTAGTAATGTGCAAATAATTGTTGCAGTATAGTCAGTAAAGCTTTGTCAGATGAGTGAGGAGAGCAGTAAGCCTAAACCCCAAAACGTTACTTATAATACCAGTAGAAGTGACTATTCAATATATGCTACCATATCATGCATTTAGTACTTTATTTTATGGATTAACATATATAAATTGTATTCTGTCAAGAACAGAATGTACTCAATCTTTTTATATAGACTAATAGACTTGCTACAATACTATAATTGCGATCAGACACTATTGTATATGAAAAATGTCCCCTATTTCGGTACCTGCTACACACACAGTGTAGTGTGTGAGTTAAATCTGTTTGCCGTGCCCATCTGGTACACTAAAGAGTTGGCAGGTCGGTGTAGCGGGTATATCTGTGCTGCTGGATGTTCTGGGAAGGTATTGCAAGGACAAGGCGTCTGGCAGTGAAATCCTGAATGTTAAATTGCTATTGCTTTCATTTTAAGATCCTGAAGGGCACTGCATTGTGCTTTGTATAAGGACGCCTTTCTCTCTTGGTTCTGAGGCCCAGTTGTATTTTCCCTCAGATGGCATCCCTGGAGCAGCAGCCACAGGCAGCTGACCATACTGTGCTGTCCCAGAGGTTAGACATGACCCAAGTGGACCTGCCCCCAGAGGAGACCAGCATCAACCTCACACAGCTTGTCCCTGAGCTGGACCTGCTTGTGGAGAAGAGTTCGGACAAGAAAGACAGCGATGAAGAGGAGGTAAGCAGGGCTCGTTTGTATTCGATGAGCTTTTCCTCATTCAAATGTAAGTGAATGAGAATCATTCCTGCAGTAAGCAAAACCAAACCTGTGGGTAAACCCATGTGTCTCCCCAGGATGAGGAAGGTCAGGCAGGGGACCAGGACCAGGAAGAGAAAAGGTGGAATAAGAGAACCCAGCAGATGCTTCATGGGCTCCAGGTACACATGTTGTTTTATTTGTATTAAAAGTGCCCTTTATGATATTTGAAATATGAATTTAACTGCAAATATGTTTTAGCAGAGAATTACAATCTGGACTTCTCGGTGATTTTGATTGTTATTGCTGAGCCTGTGTGCTTGCATTTTTGGGAGATTTTCCATCGCATGGTACCAGCTTGCCTCGCCTTTTTTGTTTTTTTTATTGGGCAAAAGTTAGTCCAATACTGGTACTTATTTTTTTGTATCCCCTCAGTCGAGGTTTCTTGGCGCTGAGTTGATTTGAAAATGTGGCGTTAAAAACAATGCATAATACTGATTAGATTGAATCGTGACAGGGACATGCTGCAATTTACTAAAGCGGCTGCAATTTTTTAAATGAGTGGGCTAGCAATTGGCCTTTTTATTATATTGCAACACGCCAGACCATGCAGAGATTAAATGAGGTCAGGACGTTATTCTTGATTTCCAATGATGTGAGCAATGTTAACTAGCGATAGCTGGCCAGCGCAAGCACAAAACACTGTTTGGTCTGAGATGCTGGTGCTCTAATGGCATCTAGTCGCAAAATGTGTGTGTATATATGTGTATGTATATGTGTGTGTGTGTGTGTGTGTATATATGTGTATGTATATATATATATATATTCTCTTCTCACATAAGAACTGCGCGCTATACAGCAGGGCTATTCAACTCTGGTCCTTGAGGGCCGCAGCCTGCATGTAATAAATCACTCTCTGCTCCAATGCATTCAAGGTTGTTAGAAGTATGATAAAGACCTGTTAATTTGAAAGAGGTGTGTTAGAGCAGGGAGAGATCTAAGACATGCAGGGTGCGGCCCTCCAGGACCGGAGTTTAATAGCCCTGCTATCCAGTATGTGTAGCCTTCATATACTGAGCAGTTTATCAAAATGATATGTTGATGCTTATTGTTTCTTGGCTTGTGTCATAATAGCGCGTCATGGCTAAAACTGGAGCAGACTCTGTCAGTCTGCTTGACCTCTGTCGGAACAACAACAGGAAGCAAGCAGCTGCCAAATTTTACAGTTTCCTGGTCCTCAAGAAACAACAAGCCATTGAAGTCACCCAGACTGAGCCCTACAGTGACATCGTCTCCACAGCTGGACCAAGATTCCACCTCATTTAGATATTGGAAAAACAGACGAACCGCTTGCAGCAGAAAAACTTTTTTTTATTTTACTTTTGTTGTTGGCCTGACTAGTTTTTGGAAGGGGTAGGGGTGGAGGGGGGGTTAAAGGTATTGGGTTGGGGGGGGCGTATAAAAACGGATATTACTGTACGACTAAAAGATATCATGCAGTATTGATCCGTCTTGAAAGGCAGTGGGATGTAATGTCTATCAAGTATATTTATAAAACACCTTTTTATTCAGTCACTCATTTTTGTAAACTTAACGTCAGCATAGATTGAAATGTAGATTTTATGTGCAAATGACTTGCCCTATCCCCTCTCAATTACCGATATTGGATAAAATTCCTTTCTACTTTAAGGAAAACCTCACACTGTACAAATTTTAAAAGGGTACCGTTTTATCATTTGAATAAAGTATAAGCTCTCCATACACTCTAATTGCACTTGTCCTGAGAATCGTTTCTCATAATCACAACCAGATGATGGTTAATCTGTTAAAACAATTAGGTAAATTTTAACTAGCATTGAATATCAATGGCAAACTTCAGATGTATAATTATGGAAGATTATTCGTCATGTTTCATGTAACTTTTTTTTGTACTTTATTTGTTTACTCACTTTTATTTGCGTTATGTAACTAGGAAATGTACCTGTTACAGTTATGTTCAGTATCCCAGATTTAGTCTTCGGGTAACTTCTAGTTGTGATACATCTGTAAAGATTTGAAATAAAAGTGTTTTAAATACTTGGTACATGTTGCTTTGTTTATCATATTTAACATTCACTATTGAGTCATTGCTGTTTGCTCTTTAAAAGTGGAGTCAGCAATGCTGGAGAAGATTTATATTTGAAATTTAAACAAAACTTACTTAAATGCCATATATTTTAGATTGCGTGCCACGGCTGGGATAGCATTACATGGTGATTTTAAACATTTATTCACCGCATCCTACAGTGTGTCTCTATTGGACTTTACCATAACCTTTTCTATTAGGATGTGTTTTACCAGAGACGGGACTATAAGGATTTTGGTCTTACTAAACTAACACAACAATTGATTAACTATAATGTGAAACACGGACAATTGAGATAATCGCTAGACTGATTAAGTGTATGCTGTTTTGGAGAGGAATACATTCTGAATGCATAGGTAGACTATGCATTTCTTTCTCGAAACGGAACGAAATACTGTCCACACGGATATGTTGGGGATTGCACCGTTGGCGGAAACGTCCGTCGCCGACTTCCTTGCCTTCTTTCGCGTGTGGCGCTTCACAAATGTCTACCCGTAAAGATTCAGGAACAGCAATAAACGCCGGCATGTCTTCAGGAGGCACATTAGACTCGCCCGTTAAACAAATCCAGATAGAAGGACTCGTAAGTACCATTTTGTAGATACGTTATTACATTTTGAGTTTGTTGTACGGTAATGAGTACATTGTCTGAAAATGTGACATGCGTGTAGATAAGTTTACCATCAATATGGCGGACATCAAGCAATGTTCATCAATAATAAATAAATAATAGTGGCGCACAGCTCTGTTACTAAAATATATTTTTAAGAATTTATAGACTTGTTTCAATTATACAATGTGATTGATTAATACGACGACTGTTTACGTATCGCTGTTGGGATTAGCACGGCCAGTACGTACGATACCGTACCATACTAAATACGGTACCAAATAGTTTAAACAAATATATATATACAAACGCTGATACCGTTACTGTCTTTATCTTGTACGGTACTTGAGTGTGTGCAGTTGTGTTGTTGTTAGGACATTTTATTTCCCTTTAAAGGTAGAGTAGACGTATCCATATTTTAAAGGTGGATTATACGGCATTATAAAACATTGATATAGCAACAAATAACTGTTTTCTATAAAATGCTATAGTGTAGAGTAATTACGTCCTGAGCAGATACACCTATCTTTTCTGTTCTTTGTTTACATAGCCCAGCTTGTAGCACATGCACGGTTTCTGTTTCTGTGTGTGTGTGTGTGTGAGAGAGAGAGAGATAGAGAGAATTGTCTAGGGAACATTTGCTTTTGCCTGAGATGCTGGTGAGCCTAGTGTGACACTTAGTGACATAAAGTCATATAGAATCACATTAAAGTTCCTAATTATACGGTATTCATTATTATTATTATTATTATTATGTATTTATTGGTATAGTACCAAAAAACAATTTCTTAATAAAAATAAAGTTCAGTATTTAATGTAGGAGTGCTCAAGCACACTGCACAAGCACATTGCATTTTAGCACCCCTACAATAATAAATACAAATGATGTTTATTATTTTCAGACATTTTTTTTGCCAGTGTTTAAGCTCTCTAACTATACATTTTCAAACTTTAGTTACCTGATAGAGTTTGAACAAACACACATATAAACACATCCTACATCCTAGAAACTCCCCTGTGGATGCATCCTGTTGAAACGATAGTTCCACTGTTCCAGTGTCTGTGCACCTTAATGGGCATTGTTCTTATTTCTTAGTTCTCATTCATGGTGCTTATTAGTTATCGGCCAATCAGTCGTAACTAAAGCCAGTTATGTGCGCTGTTATTTCACAGATGCGGCACACTTTTACTTCATCGTGGACATGATCTAGCTCCGCCTGAGATTGTAGCATTCTCATTGCCGTGAAGCATGACTATGGTACAGAGTTAGATTCACCTTTCACATTTGGCATAACATTGTTAATCTCAGTAAAAGAGTAGTCAATAGATGCTACGTCTTTCTTAACAATGCGTCTTGTGTCTCTCTCACGTGCAAATACGGCCTGTTGACTTCCTCAGAAACAACCAATACAGCAGGCACTACAGTAGGTGTGGTGTCAATTGACCACTCTATGCTTTTCTTCTGGATTATCCTAAAATGTCCGACGTTGCTTCTGAGCGTTTTTTCCACGCCGGGCGCTGGGCGTTTATTTCACGCCAAACGTCCGGCGCTGAGCGTTTTTTCAAGTTGAACATTTTTCAACTTTGGGTGAAACGCCGCGCCTATCACTGTCACTGTTTCCCCGGCCATCCAATCTCAGCGGTGAAGGGGCGGGACAAATACTATGAGCAATCGTCACATCCTACTTGCACACGACGACAGAGAAGTTGATGGTCAGATGATATCCCCGGACTACCACAACAATACTAACAAAAAAAATAATGTATAGAATATTACAAATGAAATAATTTGTTGATAACACAAACTAGCATTTATTTGCAACATATGAATTCCCATGGAGATTTTGTTTCATAGCAACTAAACCATCTCAGCTGAAAGAAACGCTGCCCTTCCAAAAGCGCTTCCTAGCGCTGACAGTTGTGCTTTTTCAGCAGCGCGGTTGGTGTTTTCAGCTGCGGAAATAAGCTTTGGTGGACACGCGGCCTTAGACTACAATACATGTTCTTTAAGTCTGTTGTAAAACTATTATTGTGTATGTATGGGATGGCCACCGTACTTTAAAGGGACACTAATCAATATTTGTCAGGAATTCGCCTTGTGGCTGAAACTTTTTCAGAAACATCATGGCTTGACTCTACAAAAGTGCATGGCCCCACTTGTACATGAGAGCTTTGTACGCCTCTTTACCCTTCTCCATACATCTGTTATAGGCTCACACTGTTCTCTACCCCTCCCCATACAGCATCCCAGACACATTTAAGATGAGGCAGGTATGAGGTTCTGTAGCAAAAATGGTGTCATCTAGATAGGCCTACCTGTTTTATAACAACAAAAATATAAATTTATTTTTTAACATATATTTAGAACGTCTTCTTTAGAACATGAGTAGTGTTGCTGCAGTACTTCTGTGTGACCAGTAGATGACACACTTACTTTGTTGTTCAGTGGTACATCATCAGCAATCATGGCTCTCCAGCCAAGCCATCACAGCACCTCGAGCTGAACAATATTGGACACAAAGCAGTTGATTTTGCATTTGCTCAGACACAGAAGCAGGACATGTACTTGCCATCTTGCTGCCTGTTTAATCTCACCCATGATCATTGCAATCTTAGAAGTATCACGCCCTAATTGTTAATGTAAATATTTCCCCTACCTGTGCGGATCACTCTTCTAATTATTTATCCTGCCAGTTTTACCAAGCAAACATTTTGATCTCGGCTGATAGCTTCTGCAAGTATTAGAAACCTCTTTTGTGTGTTTTGAGTGCGAGAGAGATACCTCGTTTGCATTCCTAAACAAGTGCAGGTTCCGGTTTCAGTTAGTGTTAAGACATTTGCCTCACTTGAAATGCATTGATGTGCAGCTTTTGCTGTTGTGTTGCATCACGACCCGTCTGCCAGAGGTTCGGCTGGAGGAGGTGAAACTGCGCTATACAAAGGGGAGAGAGAGCATGGCTAGGCACACATGCCTCCCACACTCTTGACAGCCAAGTCATTTAGAGTTGTCTCCTAATAAGGCCTGAGACCCAATTCCCATGGTTGAGAGGGACACCACACCTTACTAATAGACTCTGCAGTGTGCTTGGCTTTGTGGATGAAGTCAACCATCTCGAAGATGTTGCTGTCAAACCATATGCTGGAGATGACCGCAAATCACTGTTAATTGCATGTAGTTTTTACTAGTCACCGGTGTTAACTTTCACCTCTTGTCTAGTTTCTTGCTTTCTGTGTGTCAGTTAATGGTAGAAAAGGTTGTGGGAATGCAACACTGTGGTTCTAACATGCCAAGCCAGGGCTGGATGATTTGGCCTTAAAATCAAATCTCGATTATTTTCACTATGATGGACGATAACTACCGTATATTCCGGCGTATAAGACGGAGCTCCCCCCCACCGTATGCGGCGACCGTATGAAAGCAGCAAGGGCGGCGCTGTACAAGTACGGTAGAAGAAAATCCACTCACCGAGAAAAGTTGGGAGTCGTCTTATACGCCCAGTCGTCTTATACGCTGGAAAATACAGTATTTTAATTGATTTTATTATCTCCATGACAAAATATCACTCAACATTTCTACAATAGTTGGTGTAGCCTATAAAGTGAATTGGAATAATATAGCAGAATAATAGGTATAAGCTAATATAACTATACAGAGCCAATTACAGAGCTAATATAACCGTTAAGGTGCTGTATTTGTCACATACACATGCATGTAGCGAAATTCACCCTCTGCATTTAACCCATCCCTCAAGGGAGCAGTGGGCAGCCACTTTGCAGCGCCCGGGGACCAACTCCAGATAGAGGCCAGGCCAATGTCAGTAGGATAATAGCCTAGTGGTACATGGTATATTGGCTTAATGCAACTAATATCTACAAATATATAATCGGAAATAACTTCAGTAGATATCACAAAAAGCGTGGTTAATCGCAACCTATATCATGCATGTAATTGCATAACAGATATTAGACAAACAAAAGTGTAAAAAGTTAGGGAATTCTTAACGTGGCTAATGCTAGCTGATTAGCGTGTTGCACTAGCAGGATTTTTGGGACATATTTGCAAAACATGTATGCTACAGTATACTGCTGTACTACCCTAAATAAATAAGCCAGAGGGCTGTTCTTTTGTACCAGAAAGGATGCCACACGTCTTCCACATGGCTCTGACGAAAACCAAAAGAACCCCCACACAGGTGCAAACGATAGGCGATCAACGTGTTGTGGTTGAGGTTGGTTGTGCTGGGGAAACTGGTGTCGCCCGGAGGAGCGCACATGAAAAAGAACGTGAAGGGGAGTGCCAGATGTTAATTTTGAGTGAAATCATTCATCTCTATTTTTGCGATTTAGATATTTTTCAATTAATAGAGTTCATTCGATTTATCGCCAAGCCATGAATCCTTTTTTCCCGGCTTTTTGGAGACCAATCTGTTCTCGGGGTAATATTTGTATTTTTGCAGAGTTGCAGGCATCTTTTTATTTTTAATTTTTGTGGAAAAGCGGTGCAGTGATGTCTGTAGGTACAAATGCTACGTAAACTTTCTGTCATTTCCATCCATTCCATCCATTGCCTCGGACAACCATAAATACCTCTATCAGTTGTGAGATACGTCCTCCACCAGCAAGGTGTTCTGCTATCATAATATGCAGTGAGATTATGCTTCTGCTCGTACATTTAAACAGTCCGCGCCACACTCGGGGGCACAATTCTTTTTTTTCCCCCATCAAACCCCACTGTTCTCTTTTGAGTATATTAAAGATGGAGAAGATCTTGAATCTACAGCAACAGCACAATGGAGAACTGATTATGGCAGTGGATCACTTTCTCTGCCACAGCACGCCTTCTCAACTCAATCCCCCATTGTGGCAGGCACGCAGCCTTTTTTGGTGTGCGAGAGGAGATTTATGATGAGGATTAAAAAGAGCCAGTTAGAGATTTGGCCCAAAATTGATTTTGTGCAATTAAATTTTAAGCCTGTTGATATACTATTTGCTGTCCACATATCAATCTCATGGCTCGCAACACGAGGTGAGCTCATTGGGTGAGATCAATAGATGTACACGAATTTGTGTTTGTGTGTAAGGGAGATCATGCACTCTCACATAAAGACCAGGCTTTGCTTTCAAAACATGTTTGGATCATGGTTGGGATTAACTCCCCACACACAAGCAAACACACAATCATGCTACTCGCTAGGCTTTATTTATGTTTTTTTTTGTCTCCTCCAGAAGACATTAGACTCAGAGCTGCACCATGGTTTGTTTGTTTGACCTTTAGTCTTGTGTGAGTTGCTTTCTTCAACTAGGTGGCATCTCTTTCCCATCTCCCTCTAACTCCCTCTCCTCCAGGCTGGTATTTAAGTGTGTGATGAACAGATTGGCCAGGAGCACTGTATGTCTGAGCCTATCTGACCTCGCTGATGGAGAGGGACTGGGGAAAATGCTCTCGCAATGCAATGGAGGCGAAGGTGGGGGCTGTTGGGCCTACGGTAAAACAGAAGCATATTTTCAATCTATCTGTAACCTCCTCTAGCTCGCTCACCTTTCCATCTTCCTTATACTTGCTTGGTTGCCTCCCTTTGCGTTTCCTCTTCATTTTTATTCTCTTTCCTCCCATTCCTGTGTTCCTGTCTCCTAGAATGCCCTGGAGTTATTGAACACGTCAGTAATGATAATCTCAATATTCCAAGTGACGGCCACCGAATATCGAGTGTGCCTGTAGCTTTTTTATATATACTTTTCTCACTTTTGTTGCCAGCTGTTAAGACTAAGTGAGAAAAGTGTAATTTCTTCATTGTTGTCACATGAAAAGATATGCTCACATATTTGCAAATGTGTGAGGGGTGTACTCACTTTTGTGAGATACTGTGTATACACACATACACACACACACGGTGAATGTGTAAAGCAGTTACCGGAATACCTCATTATAGTAGCATGAGACTGAGATGCGTATGGAAATTTAGACCGGGAAATTCCTATGTGTTGGTTTAACCCCCTGAATTCCCAATAAAGGTGATCTGTGTATAAAATGACCATATTCTCCAAACCACGAATGCCTCAACATACTTGCCGTGTGACGCACGGCCCTTTGCCTAGGGCCCGCCTCGAGCACTACATATTCCACGCAACCTGGAATTTGTGTCGTAGCGATATTTTCCAAAACGAAAGGTTGCACTGTATACAAAAATTTGTAGGAAATTGTGCAAACTCTCGTCTTTTCTATTGTTTTGAGAATGTGTAGTCTACAACTGTTGGTACAATTTATTACTGCCCAAGGAACACTGGATGTTTGGTGTTGCTTTCACAGATAGAGCCAGCACAGCACACATATTCTGTCTGTTCGTCCGACCATTGAAGAATAGCGTAGCTTACTTTGGAGTGTACCCTACATAGGTAGCCTATCTAAATGATAATATAATTCTTGCTGTTCACCGTTTGTAAATAAAAGTTAATCTACTTAACAACCATTTATCTTGTCTTCATAGTCGAATCAGACTGGATATTATAGTAGGACAATTGGGCTATTACATGATTGTAATAAACCTCTACCGTAGCCTACTCTAGAGAACTGCACATAATAGCCAGAGAGGTGACATGACATGTCAATTTTAGAACGGCGGGCTTCCAATCATCTATATTTTGTCTTAATTCTGCTTGCACAATTACCCTAGACTGCCAAATGAAATGCATAGGCCTTTTCTTAAAATGTACAAGCCTCTAAGAGAAGTGCACAGACGTCAAGTAACATTTGAACGGGAGGTTTCCGACCTTCTCACAGCAACAGAAATAGGCTATTTTATGTTTTAATTCTGACGATTTTAGCTGTTAAGCATGGCAACTGTCACTTTTTGCGCAACCCGTATAATTTTTTTTTTTTCTCGCCCTGCGGTATCCAAAATTAGTTTGGAAAACTGGAATTTCATTGGTATTGTTATCGGCTACTACATTTATGGTATTGTGACATCCATAACTCAAGACGGACTTCGCTTCCTTATGCAATCCACGCTCGTTTACAATGACTTTTATATAAACTGATTCCAATGCACAATATTTTTGTGTGTAAAGAACTTTTTATTTATTTACTTATAACAGTAAAACAACAGGATGCAAGCAGGCAGTAGATCTCATCCATGGATCTTGGACAAGTTTCTTCTCATTCTGTTGTTTACTGCCTTGACTCGACTTGCCCCTTGAGGTACAAAGTGGTATTACAAGGTTTAGAGCTGCTGTACTGGCCGGAATTATCTGTTAATTTCAGAAAATATCTACAACGCAGTATAGAGGAAATTGACGTATCGTCAAAACTGATATTTCGTATACCTCTTGATCATTCTTTAAAAAAAAAAAAAGTTATGTTTTAACCTAAACAAATTCCACTTAGCACCATTTAAAGGCAGGGTCAGAACACTTGCTAACTTTGTGCTAAAATCCAAACGATACACAAAGTATTGCTCTGCTGCCCTCCATGGTGCTGCCTCACACATGGAAATGCATTGTGAAGCGTATTGCTACGGCTTTGTTGATAAAAGAGGTGTTGGCCACTTTATTTATGTTACTATTTACAGAGCCAGGGCTGTGTAAAAGTATCAGGATTTTTTTTTCAACACTCACAAAGAATGGTGAGCTAGCGAAATGCAAGGAGATATGTTAGCTATATAACTTGCATCTAACTCACAAATACTCTTTCTGTCTTCAACTCACAGAAAGTAAATTCTGTCTTTCTGCTCATCCATCCCATCCTCCTGAGTCCTGACGTAGCGTTCAGACTGCGACAGCTAGCTAGGCAGGGCGTGAGATTTGTTTTGCTCCAATCTCTATCATCTTCTCCCCCCTTCCCCCAGACACATTTTATTTGCAGCGGAACTCTATTTAAATACACCCTCCCTCTCAGATGAGAGAGAGGGAGAGACCATTCATATGTGCATGTATGGTGACGTATTGTGTGTGTCTGTTCTGACTGTGTGGTTATTTTCTGTGTGTGTGTGTGTAAGAGGCGTGGCGGCTCCCTTTGGCTGGCGGTGATGGGTGTTTTTGTTGTTGAGCATGACTCCTGGACTGCCACCCTGCTCCCGGCGTGCGTGTGTGTGTGTTGTGTGTTATTAATGCCTGTGGCTGTGACCTGCCTGCACTCTTATCAGTATGATTTATGCTCCTGCCCACCCTCCTGCCACTGCTCCCCCCTCCGATCCCCTTGCTGTTGGTTCTGGCGCCCGGCCCTATTCCTCACTGCACTTGTTTCTCTCTACAGTACCGCCGGTTTGACGCGTGCCCGTGTGCCGCCGTGCGCACACCCGAACTCACGCTTGTGTGTTTTGGTGGTGTGTGTGTTGTTGTGTTGTACAGAGCGTGCTCTAACTGTCAATAATGCCCAGCTAGATGTAGCGGAGAGCACATGCCACACTGCTGCCGCCAGGCACAAGACGTATGAGGCTTCTGGCCAGATGGAACAATGGGATAAAGTGTTCATCAAACTGTAAATCAAATACATACCTCACCTGATGAGTTGATTCAGTTATTTATTTTCCTCTGCCCGACAAGCGCCACAGTGTGGTCGTTTACGGTATTACGGTATTACGGTGTATTTGTGAGCTGTTGCTGAACACTAATCCAAAAGCCCAGCTTGTTGTTCTGGCACGGCAGAATAAATAATGGGGAGATATCTGGCCCTAAAGGTAGTTGAACCAGGGTAGGCAAGTGCGATGCCGTTGAAGTCAAGCGTGTTTCTAAATGGTGGTAGAGCTAGATGAGGCGATCAAAACCATTGGTTCATCGCCGTCCAATAATTTCCTTATTGAACCAGAGGTAGGAGGCAACGACTGTTCACACTTGCCAATGGAGCGTGGCCCGACAATATTTGCAAAGTGAAAATTGTGTCTGGTAAGCAGGCTAATAAACAGCGTGATTGCTCAAAGCAGTGTCTCCCCCTCCAACCTAGGTGGTGCTGAAGATCATCAAGCACTACCAGGAGGAGGGCCAGGGCAGTGAGGTGGTGCAGGGCGTCCTCCTGGGCCTCGTGGTAGAGGATCGCCTGGAGATCACCAACTGCTTCCCCTTCCCCCAGCACACGGAGGACGACGCCGACTTCGACGAAGGTAACTTGGAGGAGCATGTCATGGCACCGCCCTTTTTTTTTTTATCTGTCCCTGCACGCATTAAAGATTATTTGTTCCAAAACATGTACAGTGGCTAAGCGCATTCTGACCTGTTGCATGGCAGCAAGTGTGCATGTAGATATGTAGATTACCAGTGAGCAGCTGTGGTAGAGAGAATTGTGCTTCGAGAGCTCGTCAGATGTAGACTTTACAGATGGGCTTTCTTGTCTCAGGAGTGAACAGCTAGGCAAGAACCGCCTTGCCTGGCTGTGAAGCCTTTTGGTAACATGTAGCGGAATGTGTGTTTAATTTTTCTCGGAATGAAATTCATGCTCACCTACAAGCCATACACATTCACACAGGCAGTGTGCTGTATGTGCTATCTTATTGTAGCGGAGCAGCTATCGCTTGTGGCTGTGCTCGAGGGATTGATGGAGTGGGTTTGCACTATGTACCAGCCTTGCTTTGTTTAGTAAATATTTCTATATTTAAATGTGTATATTTTTACACCTTCAGCACAGGCAGTAGTTATTGATGTAAACACTCTCTCTGAAGCGACCTCTAACTCGAGGCTAAATGGAGATCATATGATTGAACGGATTAATTTGTTACTCTATTTGAAGATATTGTTGTTCCAAGTTTGGGCATCTCTCCCTGCCATTCAGTTGCAGAGATTTTGTCACCAGCCTTTACATTGCGCCCTGTTGCTCCCACCCACTGCTCATTGAAATGAATGACTTAACTGTAGCTTTGTAGCGGGCTGTCACTGCCTGTGTGAATGCACGGTTAAACATACCAGTATTAGACACAAAAGCCCATATTTCCCTCCAACTAAGTTTGCAAAGACCAGCCCAATCCCCCACTTTCCCCACCTCCAAAGAGAACTTTAAGTGGAAGAAATGTAGAATGCGTTTTTTTTTTTCTTCATCCCAGGCCTCATTAGACATCTTTGTGGATTGTTACGTGTGCGAGACACTAGCTGACAGCTGTTTGCATGCCAGGTTCAGAGGTGCTTATGTTAATCACACGAGGGAAGGGAGCGGATGTAAAGCGGTTGCTTGTCCCCATGAGCGTGGTAATGTCAACAAGTTTCTCCGTCTTCAGCGGGCGGCGCTGCGCGGGATGTCCTCAGGCCCCACGGCGAGGGCAACGCAGACTTTTAACTAGGCTAACTAGCTAGCGGGCGACCTCCTCTGTCAGCGCGGGGGCAGACGAGGAGCGCGCTGATGCGGAGGTCGCAGGTTCGCACTGTGATTTTCCTCTAATTTCATTTCTTATTTGCTCTGTTCGACATCCGCCTTCACTCCCACCTGCCTCTCATCAGCTTTCATGTGGCAAGATGCCATGTCCCCTGACCTCCCCCCAATCCCATTATCAAACTCAGTTTTTTGCCATGCACCTTGTTAGTGCATCCTCAACTGGCAAAACTGCTTGCAAGCCAGACGCAAGGACAGAAGAGTAGACAGATTCGGTGAAGAAGCTGCCCTAACAGGCCTCCGCTGCTAACAAGCATCTGTCTGAAATTCAGCTGGATACTCAGAGCTCCAAAGGTGGTTAAAGGTTGTTAGTGTCAGGAAATTGTGTACATCGTGTGCGTCAGCCCGCGCCCATGTCTGCATGTGAGAGACGAGACGTAGACGGGGATCGGAAAAGAGCAAGTGAACAATAATTCTCCTTGACGCTTGTCACTCCCTTAAAGTTAATAATGCTTTGAAAGTGGTAAGGCCTTGCCACAAACCCACAGGAACCCCTTGGATGGAAAAAAATTATTCTTTTTTTTATGGCTTAGGCAGTGGGTGATGAACTGGAGACGCTATCCGTTTTTATTTATCTGACTCTTTTGGAACAGTTTGAGTAATTGAAAAGAAGAAGCGATGTAGGCTAAGTAATTTGTGCAGAGGTGGTAATCAGAACCCCGTCTCAAATAAAATGGAAGCGATAAGGGCTTAGCATAACTGAATTAGGCTCTTTTTTCCGCCGGCACTAATCGCTAAGACACATTAAATACCTTGCGTGAGTTTTCTTTCTTCTTATCCTTTTTAAATCGCTCCTCTGGAAATGTGATGCTCTCAAAGGGTTCCAGATTATTGCTGATACTTAAGGAACACAAAGCTACAATGGGAGGGGAGGGACGGGGGGGTCTTCAAGGACACTGTGTATCCACTTTGTTAGCGGGACATGAAGGATTTGGCCACGTCAACATATAATCTGCTCATGTGTGCGGATGTATTAAATGCAACTAATTGAGTTCGGCCGCATGCGGGTGGCTGTGGCTTGGCAGAGCGTGGCCCGCTCCGGTCTCCCCCCCCCCCCCCCCCCGCCAGGCCCGGGCCATTGTCACAGATGCAGCAGCAGCATGAAGCTCATGCAAGGGCTCGCCCACCACCACCTCATGCCCTGTTCCCCGCCTCGCCTTGTGTCTCACAGAGGCACCGAGTGTGTGTTCAGTGGCAGAGCAGCGTGCTTTCTCTCTCTCTCTCTCGCTCTCTCTCCTCTCTGTGTGTGCATAATCTCCACATTGATATTCTTTAAAAGTCCCCCGCTGCTGAGATGTGAGATGAATGAGATTAGACGTCATGTTTGTGGGTGGGCGAGACGCCCGGTGTGTGTGTGTGTGTTCAACATTGTTATGCGATACGTGTTTATGCCCGTGTGAGTCTACTCTGTGTGTGTGTGCTAGTGTATCTGAGGGGGGTCTGTCTTTAACACGTCAGCCACCCACCTCAGAATTACTCCTCCCTTCTATTTATGGATGAGAGATAGGACAGGTTTGAAGCACAAGCAAGCGCGTGCTATGCTGTGTTTCAATCAACAGGTGTCAGTGTGGAGCTGAGAGAGAGAGAGAGAGAGAGAGAGAGAGAGAGAGAGAGAGAGAGAGAGAGAGAGCGAGAGAGAGCTAGCAGAAGCCCTTGATAAACAACCTTGGCTGAACCACAAGCCTCTCCTGTCCTTGCATGTGTACTTGACAACATGTATGGAAAACGACATGTCAGGGGTGAAGGTCTTTCGGCTGCAGGCACTGTGTGCATCTTATCACCTATGATTCACGTTTTGAGTTAATAAAAACCTTATTAGCATCCCAGAAGTGGGTATGGCTTTGTTGTGAGATCTGCCTCGCTGTCGCTTTGGGCTGAAATGTTAACCCAATGCCAATTTGTCATCTGCACTACAAGTGCCTTTGTTTAGAACTTCTGAGTATCATAGTGTACAATGATCTACACTTCAGTGCCAAATATATGATTGTTAATATATATATATATCTCCCCCTCCCACAGGTATTTTACCATTACAAGATAAAAGGCCTAATCTAATATTACCATATAAGCAATAATGTTCGGTCAATGAATTCGTTATCAGGCTTTTAACGACCCATTCATTTAAATCAGGTGTGTTTGAGCAGGGAGACATCTAAAACATGCAGGGCAGCGGTACTCTAGGACCAGGGTTAGCCACCCCTGGACTAGGTAAACAAACAGGATTCTCTCAATGAGTGTGTTTGCCAGAAAGACAAGTGAATTATTAATTCATATTGAATTAAAAGGAAAATTCATCAGAAAACTAAAGCCTGTACAAGGCAATGCCATTTCCAGATTCTTATTGGAATTAACGCATTTCATTAAAAAAGACACTTGCTCATATATTGCTGGGTCATAACATCCACGAAGCATCTACCGAACAAAGATACTAAGAAACCATATTGTGCCCACGCAGCCGGGGCATTATGGAAGCAGAATGCAGAATACGATGGAGTGAGAGGGAACAAAGAGAGATGCCGTGTATTACCTTAAAACACACGCCATGTGTTTGGATGTACAGTACGGCCGTGATCTTTCAGTTTATCCATTTTAGAATGCAGTTACACTTTGAATATTGTGTTTTTACTCATTTTCTTATATGACCCTCACTATTATTTATCTTCTTCCCAGCTTTTTTTACCTTCCCTGCCATCTTCTCTTCACAGGCACAAGCTTAAAGTCATGGGAGAATTAATTAAAAAGTATTGTTTTTGTCTTTTTGCATCTTTCCTCTCTTTGCCAACTATCGTCCTGTAGGGATAATTATGCTTCATCAAACGTCTTATATTTATGAACTATCATGCACTAAGAAACCAAAATATCTAATATGTGTGTTTCTTAGCTGTGGTGCTCTGCCAGTTCAGAATATTTAGGGAGTAATTACAGTGGTTGTACTGTGGGAAACACCCCTTCTGGAGACATTGTTAGGCTACTGCTTGTATTAAGGCAGCAATTCACCTTTACGTTTTTGTAGAAGCTATAAAGAATGTGCATGGTTGGTTCATCTATCAAATACATGTACTTTATACTTAATTCTGATGACGTATGAGGTGTTTATCCAATGTAGGAATTTGGTACTGTGTGTTACTTTGTTGCCCTAGTGGGCAATTTTCTTGCCAAGCAGCCAGTTCTGTGCCCAACGCAGGTGGTCCCGCCTGAAGGCTTTTGACTACGTATGAATTGTGTCTCAAATTGGCCCCCAAGATGGGAACAGTTGTCACAATAGCAGGGAGAAAAACTTTTTTGAGAAGTGCAATTTTGGAATGTGTCTTAATGCGGTAATTAGAGTGTGAGCTCAGTAAATACATGAAAGCCTTACTTTGTTAAGTAATATGGCATATGGACATGTGAGTTGACAAGACAGGACTTAATTGGATGGTAATTCTAGGCTATTACCAATTAAACTACTTTTGATGAGGAACAACGAATAATTTTATAATTTCTGTTTTTATACATTTTTATTGCGATAACGAATTACTGGTAGGCTTGCCACTTCTGATTGGATTCAATATTATTAGATTATGAGGAGTCAAAAAAGACCCTTCTGGTTACGTAAGTTCAACTTCTTGATTAACTGTCCGACATTTCCTTAATTACTTTCTAGCCTTTAATGTCTTATCGTTTGCAATTAGAATTGTTTATACAATTATTTTAAGGTCATCTTTGAAGATTTCGACCAAACAATATCTGTTTATTGTCCTCAAGCTGTGTTTAATGCTTTCAGAGCAATTCCTTTTAAATAGTTTACATTCAGTACAATATGATGTGTGTAATTAATGGAGAATCTCCTATGATTCTCCAATGTTAATTGTTCACCTGTTCTGTTCAATGTGATATTCCCTCAACTAATAAGAGAATAAACATCTCGCAGGAGGAGGACTATTCGAAACACCTGTACAGATGTAATATGCAAGAAGGTGCCCCGGCATTGACATTTGTATTCTCCCTCAAAGCATTGAGTGTAAAATGGTCGCCGGCGCAGCTAGCCAGCCCTGAGTGACTGTTAATTTCTACCTCAGGGTGACATGTGGGCACACATGAACCACCTAAACTTCAACTTGATCTAATTACGCGGGCCACTGTTGGCACGTCGGCAAAGCTAAATCGAGTGTACCGCTGTGTGCGTTCTCTCCTTATCCCCCCCTCCTCGCTCGGCCTCCATGTTTAACCTAAGTCTTCTGACAGGTGATTTGTTTTGACAGTGGCCAAATACTGTTCAATCATTGTACGAGATGTATCCTGAAGCTTTCTTCTACTAAAACATTTTTGTTAAAGTGTGTGGGTGTGTGAGAGAGTGGGTTCTGGGGTTTGATGGTAAGGGGGCATTGCTGCTGGAAGACAGGAAAGCAAGCTGTGACTGTAGCCACAGAGCCCTAAATCTAAATAACGCCTGTAGCTATTAGTACAACACTGAATGGTAAGTTGGTCACAGACGCCATTATTTGAAGCCTTTCCGGACTGATTCTCATGGCAAAGTCAAACTGAAGCAAGATCATTATGGTCTCACTAGGCTAATTATATAGGCTAGAGGAGTACCTACTGTATTTCTTAAGAAGATTATTGATGCTGCATGGTGGCCTAGTGTGACATGTAGTGGTAGAAGGTCATATCAAACCACTAAGCCAATTGGCAAAGAAAAAACAAAACATAAGTAATAGGTCTACAGAAACATGTAGGCTTACATTTATGTAAACTAAATCTAAGGCTTTTCTGCCAAGCCATCAAACTTAAATCTATAGGCTACTAAATTGGGACTTAGAAACAATTTAATATGCCCCCTATATGATACCAATGCAACAAACTGTGTTTTTTAAATATTTTTTTGCATGGTGCCACGGACATAGCGGTCGTAACTTTGACAGATCATTCTGGAAATCTACCTGTTATCAGGATAGGCAGTCCAACCATGTTTTACAGTTGCAAGAAAAAGTATGTGAACCCCTTGGGATTACGTGGAATTTTGCATGAATTGGTCATAAAATGTGCTCTGAACTTCATCTAAGTCACAACAATAGAAAAACA